>JBBBVM010000793.1:0-154960 GCA_037355625.1 Petunia x hybrida
GTCCTTTTCAGGGAATAGTGAATCTTTGCCGTAAGGGCGGGTGGTTTTGTTTGGTTCAATGATCTCATCAGCATGGGTAAGAGGAACCCTATTCTCCAACTCAAACAACCTTTGTTCTAACTTAGCATAGTCTTCGTAGGCAACCACACCTTACTTTTCAGGAGTTCCATTTCCAACTTTATCGAACTCAACCATGATATTGCGTCTCGTCCTTGTCCTTGTAGGCAAATGGGGAGGTGTTGAGATTGATCCTCTGGATCTCAACCAGTATTGCGGTGCGGCCAGAATGCACAAACCAAACCTTTGAGGACTTGGGGACTAACACAACAAAAATAAAGAAAAGGATGTGAATATACGTTAGCATTAATAAAGTCGCGTCCTATTAAGGGACCTCTTTTCTGCCAGAGGTAGGCCTATCAAAGATTCAAAGTAATGTTTGCACAAAACATGTCATTTCGTTTGCATAAACACAATCAACACAAGCCTTGAAACCCAAAATAACGAAATTTTATTGATTTGCTTGGCTTAATTACAACCACCAATTTAAGACAGCGACTTGATTAAACGAAAAAGACAAAAGAAAAATGACTCGACTTAGGACGACCAGACTATGTGCCAAGCAAAGAGGTTTCGGATAAAGCATCAGTTCCAGCATCTTCTTTCCCCTTCTTCTCTTTGGCTTCTTCCTTAGGTTTGTGAACTAGGCTTATGGGTGGAGGAGTGGCAAACATTTCCATCAGATCCTTCCCAGCTTGCATGTCGCCCAGAGCTTTTGTGAAGAATTCACAGATTTCTATCCCCATTGCTTCCTTTTCTTCTAGTGGCACTGCCTTAAATACACTCCCCATCCTTTGAGCAAATCTTGTAGATTCCCAGTAGTTTGCCTCGCTGCCATGACCTTGCCTGTCCAATACTTGAGTTCATCCCCTTTGATCTTATCCTTGTATTGTCTCCTCATTTCCCTCTCTTGTGTTACCCTTAGTTCTTTCTTACTTTGGTCGAACTCGTGTCGCAACTTCTTGTATTTTTCAGTGACACTTGGAGCTTTGATTTTTCTTTTCAGCGTAGTCTTTGATCGAAACCTTTCCCTATCTTCACTGAGCCACTGAGGATAAACTAGAGTAGCTACGGGGTGAACTGTCTCGGCCACGACAAAACTGCATAGTAAGCCTCTTTTCCCACATTATCAATATAGTACCAACCATCGGATGCTCAATGTCCTTTATGTCAACATTGAAGCTTCTTCCTTCCATCAACTGCAGAGTTTGCTGTGTCATTGCCACTTGTCGGAGGATTCTTAGAGGAACATAGTGATGAGTTCCTCGAAATCCAATTAATGTCAAGAAAGTGATTTCTTGCTCTTGTAAGGAAACAATGAAACCAGCACAGTTTTCAATTACCCTTTATACCTCTTGCAACTCTTCAAGCTTGGTGTACCATCCTTGCATGTTTGTAGGGTCCTCTCATACCACTGTTCCAGCCATGCGGGTGCTATGTGAGCGAATCCCTCCATTTCATGATGGTTTTGGTGCTACCGGGCTGATAGGAACACTGTGCAAATGCTCTATCAACCACATTTGCAGCAAAAGATTGCACCCTTCGAAAAAGTCTCCTCCTCTTCTACATTTGGTTAGAGCCCTATAAACTTCCCCCAAAATCATTGGAACCAAGCTTACTTGACGCTTGTGAGCGCCCTTGCATAATCCTTCTACCACTCTTCCCAACCTTGTGTCGATCTTTCCTTCCTTCTCGGGGAAAACCATGTTTTCCAGAAAAGCAACGATGAAAGCTTTTGATTCAGTCCACTCCCAATCTTAAATTTCCATCCCCCCAGTCCAATCATGCCTAAGCGTTGGATCTCCAAATCTAGAATGCAAGTACTCCAAAGCAACTTTTCCATCATGCAATCCCTCGACATATGGATCATAAGGAGCGCCCAACAGTTCAATGAACTTCTAAGGGTCCACGTCTCGGGGATAAATCATAGTCTCGGGTCCAGGCTCTAACCATGCTAGTCCTCTAAATTCCTCCAATATTGGTGCCAACTCCAAGCCATTGAAATTAAACACCGCCCTTTTATAGTCTCAGAAATGTGTAGCAGCTTCGACCAGACCAGCCATGGCAGTGTAGGCCTTGAGAGCCACCAGTTCTCCCAACACCTTTTGAACATGAACCTTGCTAACAACAGCCAGATCTTCCCACCAAAGTCTGATCAAGTGAGGAGGTCGGGAAACAATCTCAAATTGAAGTGTGCCTCTCGCGGCCATAGTCTGAAAAAAAAAAATAAGAAAAGGTAAAGACTAAAACATTCTTATAGTCTTGATCATGTTTAAACAAACGATCCATATCTTGTGCAAAAGTTTATTCGAATCCATGCAAAGATGCAATTTTGTCATTTTTCGGGTTAAGAACCCTTTCGACATTTGGACATAGGCTTACTAATGGACTATTACATGCCAAGGACGTATAACCTTCCTAAGTTTGTCATAATGCAAAGAAAATAAATACGCATTTTGTTGCCAATTATTCTCATAAATTTCCAAATTCATTTTGAAATTCAGTACATGATGACTTTTAGAAATACAAAAGAAATGAAAATGACACTCTGACTAGGTAGCACGCTCCTACTCTAGCCTGACTCTCTTTGTTTCTCGTGTAATCTCCTTGACTTCTTCCATAGCTTTGGTTAAGTATCCCTTAGCCGCCACTAAGTGTAAAATGTCTACCTCTGCACACTCCGAATTCCATTGTTCAAGCTTCGTCTCCAACGCCTCTATCTTTTCCCCTAGCTCTAATGTACATTTTCTCCACACTTCAATCACTTCTTTGTTTTCTTTGTCCATCTTAACAGCTTTCAACATGAATTCTCGGTATCGGATTTGAGCTTCCACCTCACGATCTCTTATATCATTCCCTCGACTCGGCCCCACTACCATATTTCCTTTTACGCTAGAGTGCAACCAACTTTTATAGTTTGGTTCGCATCCAGTGTTATATCTGTCTGATGCTAGTGATCTTCTCCCATAACTTGTCTTCCTATCCAGGATTTTCTAATATTTTTAACTCTTGGAACAACATCTTCAGTGTAATCAAGCTGATAAGCTTTCGTGTCTGGTATCAACGGTATGATTTGCTTCCTCTTTGCTTGCCTCATCACCCTCAATGTTAGATAGGGTTGGAGACCTCTCAATTCCATACGTATCACAAAAGGTGCCTTCTCATAGCTAATGATGAAGTCTGATGAAGGAAACCAAGTGAACATCCATTGAATTGAACCCTCCGTTATGTTTTCAAACAACTTCACCCATTTCTCTATGTTGCTTGGCTGCTTGAATTTTGGAACCCCGTATCGTTCTCCAACCAAATAGTTGTAACCGGCTGGCTTAGACAATGCTTGCACACCTCTTGCTTTCCTCAAATGCTCCTTGAACTATGCTTGTAGTAGAAGATTGCAACCTTGGAAATATTTTGCTCCTCTTTTGCAACAACCCAAAGCCCGATAAATGTCTGCCACAATCATAGGAACTATAGTATAATGATAACCATCAATTCCATTAAATACCGCATCGGTAATCATGACAAGCCTCGAACATATGTCGTGACTCGAGCTTCAGGAAACACCATTACTCCTAACAAACAAATAGTAAATGCAAGTGGTCTAGCTCTCCTCCAGTCATTATAGGACTTGAACTCTTTCTTACGGTCATCGAATGTACTCAAATACCCAAACCGGTTGTAAAAGTAGGAAAAAGGTATTTTCTTTTGTTGCAAAAATTCTACATTCACACTTGCCACCATCCCTAGTTTATTACGAAACTCTTCAGCTGTGGGGACACTAGGTGCTAGAATGCGACTCCCTTACCAACGATGTTTTTCTAACCCCGAGTGTGATACGAACCCTCCTATCTCTTCCAGCAAAGGCGTTAACTCAACATCCCCAAATCTAAACACATTTAGTTCTTCATCCCAAAATGTTACCGACGCTTCAATCATTTCTCTACATGGCTCCATTTCAAATAGGGAAACCAAATGACCCAAATGTTTACATACCTCGGTTTGCTCGCCCAATGACAAATTATTCCACCAACTAGTTAACAAAAGAGGTGCACCCATAGTCATTCCAAAACGGTGAACCTTTTGACTCATTGTGACCTAAAAGAAAAAAAAAAGTAAAGGATTAAAATTCCCTCCCCTTTTGAGAATAACTGGACGACTCAAAGTGCGTTTTTATTCTCGTCTCACTTTCTTTTCCCTCTTTTTTTTTCTTTTCTCTCAGATTCACATAAGCATGTCCAAACGTCCCTTCGGGGTTAAAAACCCATCAGGTAATTTGGACAAGTTGAAAACTAGCCGGCTCACGGGGAGCCCTTCCTACGGCATGATGCATGCTCATTACATTCAAAGAGTGGTGTAATTCTAGACACGGTTCCCCAAGGTGGACGGCCAAGGGGTGGGACTATTGTAAATTGTTGGTTGTACCACGAACCAACTATATTCCAAAAAGTCCATCCTAAAGGGTTTTTTGAGGTGGAGCGACCGTGGGATCCACGTAATCGCCCGTGTGGGTGTAAAGTATCGTTTTCCAGAAGTGGAGGAATATGAGTGAAGTATGCCAAAGTTACATCACATTTTAAGTTCATACAAATAAATAAAAAGGGAAAAAGAAAAACAAAAAAGAAACCAAGTTAGTAAAATAATAATAATACGAATAACAAGATAATAATCAATTAAAATCCCAAAATAAGACTCGTTATGGTTAGGACTTAGGACTTTGAAATATCCCCAGCGGAGTCGCCATTCTGTCATACCCAATTTCAAACTCAACTCGGAGCGGGTCAGGTTTTAGATTTGACTGGGTAACTCGTTTGAGTTCAAGAATTGGAGTCGCCACCTAATATAGATTTCTAAGGTGTATTAGGTCACCTAAGTATCTAAGGTCAAGTTCTTTATTAAACTGGTCTAGTTCCAGAGATTTGATGGGTAAGAAGTCCAAACGACTCGGGAAAGAAGGTGTTAGGCACTTCCACAAGTCCCACGAAAGGTGGTTCCCGCCCGAGTCTATATATTTTGGGATGTCTATACAAATACGTGTTATCATATATATTACTAACTTAAAAGGTCAAATTCTCAATCAATTTATGCATTAGGTCCAATTAGGTAAGTCTAGATAGCATATACATAATTAGATCTCACATACGGCCTAATTCCGCGCCTAATCGCGTTTATGGCCGCTAATATAAAAGCCTAATCATAAATATGGCTAAATCTGCAAAAAGAGTATCGAAATACAGCTTATTTGTGCAATTTTAGCATCTAAGTTATATTTGCATAAATGGACAGTTTTGCAAGAATAGGCAGCTTTCACAAAACAGTTTCGAATTTTGTCAAAACCAAATGGGGGTTATTTTTAAAATAAAATTTTAGCCATTGAGGGTCGGTGTGATTCATCATTAATTATCGAGCCCTAATCTTAATGGCTATTTTGATTTAGGGGGTCAATTTTGAAAAATATAAGTAGATAGGCTATTTTTGAAAATGGGTTTCGAAAAAGATATGCAGATGCAAATAGGGGCGACCGCACATAAATATACATAGAAGTATGCACATACATAAGTGTTGAGTGATATGTGTTAAGAAAATACTTGTAAGATTGTATAATTGACCTCTTTAATGCTTATACTCCCTCCTATACATTATTAGATTAGCGTATAAGAGGTGAAAAATCATTTTTACATATAAAGGCTAGATCTTAAAAGTGTTTTCGGGCTTGGATTAGAAACGTAAAGAAGGGCAGATTTAGTTTTACATAAACAGTCACGCATTAAATAATATTAGCACATATAACCCTTGTTTTAAAAGATCACGCTTTTCGAAATAATTCAAGGATGAAATCTGTTCTGCACTGTTTCTAGTCGACTAAAGGCTCAGCTAGTTATTAATGGAAGGGATAGGAAAGTGTCCCTGGGTGGCTTATTTACACAGCCTCGTAGCTGTGTCCCTGTTTTAAAAGAATACAAGCAGGGAATCCTAACAAATATACATGAATAGGGCATTTTCTAAATGGGGAAGGCATGCAAAAGAAAAGAAGTTCTAAAGATAGGATTATCATCACAATATCAATATTAAATCAGCACTGTATAGTGCTATCATCATGGTTACTTAGAGTCTTTATGCCTGTGATTAAAATAGAATTGGTACGGCTTGTTAGAGCCATCCAAACAAGTTGTATACATAAGATTAGTGGGAAGGGCAGAAACAAATGACCACACAGATTTATTCATTCTGAGACAAAGCCGAGGAAAGGCTAATAGGCAGTCATAGTGAAGCTAAAACAGAAAAAAGAGGTTAAAACAACAGGCAACCAGGCATAGGTGATTAAATAAGTGCAATATATAATCAGGGTTAGAGAGATACCTTGCAGCAGTGTCAGACAAGTAACAAAAGGCAGACAACTGATCAATGCTTGCACACACAGAACTAATAAGCAAATAGGGCAGGAATCTTCTAATGATTTTTTAAAAGAAAATCAGAAAGAGAAGAAGTGTATGCCTCAGAAGTGCTCTGTATGTTTCTATGTATAAGACTTGTCCTTTTAATGAGAGGATTAGTCGACTTATATAGGTGTGACGGGTGGGGATTTGAATTAAAAAAGGGTAATCACCCACAAGGCAGGACAATATTCTCCAAGAATCAGGGGGACATACTTAGGTGTTACTTCCATATATGGCATCAATCAGAATCCTATATTAGGGCAAACAAACCTCTTAACAAATATAGTTTCTCCTATTTAAACCTAACAAGGGCTAGGTTCAAAATCAATGTTCTACACTGATTTAGGCTCGGAAATAAGTTGACAAATTCTAAAAAGATCATATCAATTATCAGAACTAATTCCCCCTTTTAAGTGCCAATTATAAATTCAAATTAGGCCTAATCATGTTCCTATTACATCACTATTTCGGTTTCCATCCAAAACAAATTGTATGGTCATCAAAATCAACACATTTCAAAAACAGGAAGTTATATATAATGTAATGAGCATGAAAAACCAATTCAAAAACTGTTAGGAGCTCAAAACTTGCATCTTAATAGAAGTGATCAGAGAAACAACTACGAGCATATCACATTCAACATGCCAGAATTTCAAAGTAATGTTTAATGAATCAGTGAACTAATTAAGAGTTAACTAGCAATAGAAATTTTAACTAGTCAATTCAACATACAAGCATGTTAATACATAGAAAAAATAGGCAAGTTTTACGCTCAAACGACCACATAAGTTCAGAGACAAACAGATAAAAAGGATTAGGGTTACGTGTTTCGACATCGGAGTCGGGTCAAATTGACCCGCCTTAATCGATTTTGCATGAGGGATTCCTTACCCTCTTCAGGTAATAACATCGTTTTAGAACATCTTTAGGCCAAGTCGGAGGTATTTTCCAGCAGTGGGAACCCCGTCGACGAGGGTTAAGGTTGACCTCGTTTGAACATCGGCAAAAGGGTGTAGGTTTTGTAGCGGATGAAGAGAGAAACACGATAGTACTATTTTCTCCGAATTTCACCAGCCAGGTTGACCGGAAAATGTCGTGACAGTGGCGGCGTAAGGTTTCACCGAGAGAGAGAGAGAGAGAGAGAGAGAGAGTCGTTTGAGTGGGTTGAGAGGAAATGAAAAGGGTTTTAGGGTTTGGGGGGTGGAATGTGTAGTTAAAAATGGAAGTTTAATTCTCAACCATTGGATTGTACTTGTGGACGGCTGAGATGAAGCCACGTAGGCAATGATGTGTAATTAGGTGAGGTTGATGTGTACAAGTGTGAGGTGTAATGTGTATATATGTATATGCGTATATATAGTGTATAACTGGTGTATAAAAGCGTATAAAATATGTATAAATGCGTTGAAAAGTTATATAAAATGCTTATAAAAATTATAAAAATAAGAAAAGTAATTATTAGAGCTAAATAATTAAGAAAATCTATTATTTTAGGTTTTAAAATGATTTAGGTGTCTTTGTTAAAAATAGAAATAATTGTGAAAAATTATGACAAGATATGCAAGTTTTGTAAAATTACGGTCGTTTGTGCAAATGCTGTTAAAATAACCTAATTGGTGAGCGTACATGAGATAGTTATATCAGTATAGGAGTGAGTGTAGAGTAATTGTGTGGTTATCCATACAATTTTTTCTGAATAATGGCTATCGAAATAGGTGTCAACACTGATATAACATATTACTGTACGTATGAACTTCCATTAATAACATACATTAGTCAATAAGTGTACTAATAATAATTAAATGCAACATCAATGTGAAAAATGACTCAACAGGGATTCCTACCAAATAATTTCATCTTCAATTTTTTCCGTCTTTGATATAAGTTAAATGTTAGTCTAAAAAAATTACTTTAACATTCAATTCACTAAAACATCAAAAGCACTTGCACCAGTTGAATTGCGTTAACCTGAGAGGATCAGTTTCAAAATTGTTATAACTGCTGATGTGATAAGAGTAAACGCTCTCATTAATATTACTAACAGTTTTCAAGTAGCAGTAGCCATGTGAAAACTCAAAACTTAGAGAGATATTAGTCACTGAAGTTCGAACTAACACCAACCCCCTGTCCTCTCCCAAAAAAAAAACCTAGCATATCCAAATACAACATCCTTATATAAATTTTCTTGGCCATATTATCTTATTAATAAAGCATCCTTATATAAAAAATTTCAATTGATCAGTAAAAACAACTAAACAACTGTGATTACAAATAACTGTCAATTGAGTAATGAGTTATTGGTTCACAAAATACAATGACTACCATCAACTCAATTGTAAAAATTTATATGTATTATAGAGTGGGCACTCGACAGTAGGTTGTTCCTCAGAAATTGCAGAAATGGAAACATATTAATACAATAGAAAAGGCTCAAACTTGTTCATTTCCATATACAATTCAAAAATTAAAATCTCTGCAATTTCAACATATAGAAACCTAACCATCATACCTACAAGTTAAGGATGTGTTCTTAAAAAAAATATCTCTTAAATACTAAATAAGTTCTCTCAATTAATACCATCTTAGCTTGAAAAAAGACTATGTCTGTATCTTCTTCAAATCCTTATGTTAGTAGGTGGACAGCCAAACTTCAGCTCCTTATGTTAGTAAAAGATCTACTAGAATTAATCATAAGTTGAATATCATAACCAACTATGCACTTGCAAGCGTAGGAAAGAAAGCGGTATAAATGTGGGAGGGTCACTGTGATCCTTAAAACTCTCTATTTGTTTCTTGATTAAAAATGCTTGTCATCTTAGGTGGAGTTTTACTGAAACACGAAAGTGGAAGGAATACTTAACGTCTATGTTTGAAGTGTCAAATGTGATGTTGTACCTGGTCTTTTAACTCAGTCCTATATATCTTGCAAATGCTAACTAGTATATTAGAGTAACCGCGAAGTTTGATCGTACAAGCACAATAGCAATATATATATATACCTGGTCATTCGTGAGTAAATCCAATTGATCACGAAACAAATAAAGAAGGTGTGCCGCTTATG
This sequence comes from Petunia x hybrida, assembly GCA_037355625.1. NCBI lineage: Eukaryota > Viridiplantae > Streptophyta > Magnoliopsida > Solanales > Solanaceae > Petunia > Petunia x hybrida. The sequence continues at coordinate 9,553 of JBBBVM010000793.1, forward strand.
TATAGTGATGAAGTGCAACCGACCAAATAGAGGCTCGAGGTGTTCCAGCAAATCCAGCAACGAGCCAACTTGGGCCATCTAATTGTAGCTCTCTTCTTGGCCTAAATGATTGATAAGAATCAAAATGCGGAAAGTAAAAGATAAAGAGCGAGACGTAACTCGATCGATAATCCCAAGTAGCAATGGAGAACTTGTTCCGTTACACCCCGAGAGAATGTCAAGAACACCTACACTAGGCAACTACCCTCGAGCTAACGTGAGCACGCAAGTAGAATGATCGGGGGGAAAATTGGAATTCATCTAGATCCGCTAGAGGAAGAACAAGTCCCATCAAGGTTTCATTCATTCAACAATAGAGTTCAACTCTCAACACAAGTGTTTGTTTAATCATCAAAGTAAGCTAATGAAATAAACTAGCAATCTAGCTATTTATAGGTGTTGTTAGACACTCTTTGAAAGGTCTAAAATGCCCACACTTACGCTTAGGAATTAAAGGACCACGTAGGGTCAAAATAGTCATAACATAGCTAGGATTCACGTGCTTCAGCATTCCGGGCGGAGCGCCCAAGATTGGGGCGGAGCGCCCGCGTTTTGTGCAATTTTGGGCAATGGGGAGGGCTGGGCGGTGCGCTCGAAATTGGGGCGGTCCGCCTGGCCCCTTTGATCTCTGGGCGGAGGCGCCTAAGGTGCAGGCGGGGCGCCTGGTTCGCTGGGCTGCTCCCCTTGCACGTTGAGCACTCGGAACGGCTTCCAAACGCTTCCTTCTTCTAGTCCCTTCCTCACCAAGTGTAGGTGTACTCCTTGGATCTCCTTAGCTTGGCTCCGAGTGAAGGGTCTTGTGGGGGTTTGGGTCTTATCATCCTCCCCTTCTTGAGAGGATTTCGTCCTCGAAATTGAAGCATCATTCACGACCTCTTCATCATCATTCACGACCTCTTCATTGCCTACATCCAAAGGAACCAAGTCACAAATATTGAAAGTATTAGAAACTTGATACTCACTTGGCAAGTCGACCACATAAGCATTGTTGTTTATCTTGGAAAGCACTTGGAATGGACCATCTCCACGGGGTGCTAACTTCCCTTTCCTAAGGTTTGGAAACCTTTCTTTCCGGAAGTGCACCCACACATAGTCACCCTTCTTGAGTTCCACCTTCTTGCGTCCTTTGTTTTTCTTGGAGGCAACCTTAGCATAAGCTTCCTCCAAATTCTTCTTCGCCTTTGCATGGAGTTCAACCATAGCCTTGGCTCTAGCCTTACCTTCAAAATCAACAACCTTTTCCCTTGGCAAAGGGGTTAGATCAAGGGGAATCAAGGGGTTAAAACCACAAACACATTCAAAAGGAGTCATGTCAATCATGCTATGCAATGTACGATTGTAGGCAAACTCCATTAGAGGCAATCTATCAATCCACGTCCCGGCCTTACCTCGGGTCATGGCCCTAAGAAGAGCACCCAAGGTTCGGTTTACCACTTCGGTTTGGCCATCGGTTTGTGGGTGATGGGACGTAGAAAACAAGAGCTTGGTGCCTAAAGCACCCCATAAACTTCGCCAAAAATGGCTTAGGAACTTAGTGTCCCTATCACTCACTATAGTTTGAGGCACACCATGTAACTTTAAAACATTTTCAATAAACAAGGAAGCTACATGTTGGGCATCATCGCATTTCTTGCATGGAATGAAATGAGCCATCTTTGAGAACCTATCCACAACAACATAAATGCTATCATGGCCCCCCCAAGTCCTTGATAATCCCATAACAAAGTCCATTGAGATATCCAACCATGGACTAGTAGGTACGAGGAGTGGGGTATACAACCTATGAGGGTGGGCTTTTGATTTGGCACGTTTGCACTCAAGGCAATTAGTGCAAAACTTTTCCACATGCACCCTCATCTTTGGCCAATGGAATTGTTCTTGAAGAACGGCCAAAGTCTTTCTTGTCCCAAAGTGACCCATGAGTCCTCCACAATGTGCCTCTTGCACAAGCAATTCCCTCCATGAGGACTCGGGTATGCACACTTTACCATTTTTAAAGATGTATCCATTAACCCATTGGTATTTCTCAACTCTCTCCCCTTTCTCTAGAGCATCATAGACACTCTTTAGCTTTGGATCATGAGCATACATCAATTTAATGCTCTCGAATCCCATGAGCTTAGAGGTGAGAGTGGTGGCTAGTGCGAACTTTCTAGAAAGCGCATCCGCCACAACATTGTCCTTCCCTTTCTTGTATTGGATAACATAGGGAAAGGACTCAATGAATTCAACCCACTTGGCATGTCTCTTATTGAGCTTCTCTTGGCCTCTTAGATGCTTGAGTGACTCATGGTCACTCTTGATCACAAACTCTCTAGGCTACAAGTAATGTTGCCAATGGGCAAGGGCTCTCACAAGGGCATACAACTCCTTGTCATAGGTGGAATAGTTCAATGAGGCCCCTTTCAACTTCTCACTAAAGTAGGCGATGGGTTTGCTATCTTGCATTAAAACACCACCGATTCCCACCCCCGAGGCATCACATTCAACCTCAAATGCCTTTCCAAAGTCGGGCAATTGCAATAGAGGGGCGGTACTCAACCTACTTTTCAATTCTTGGAAGGCCTTCTCTTGAGGCTCTCCCCACACAAATGGTTGGTCTTTCTTCACCAATTCGGTGAGTGGAGCGGCAATGGAGCTAAAATCTTTAACAAAGCGTCTATAAAAACTAGCAAGACCATGAAAGCTCCTCACTTGAGTCACGGTAGTAGGAGTAGGCCAATCACGTATGGCCTCTACCTTAGACTCATCCACCTCCACTCCTTGGGCACTCACAACAAACCCAAGGAAGACAACCTTCTCCACACCAAAGGCACACTTTTTGAAATTAGCATAGAGCTTTTCGGCTCTCAAAGCTTCAAGCACTTGCCTAAGGTGGTCAACATGTTCATCAATTGTCTTACTATAGATCAAGATATCATCAAAATAGACAACAACAAACTTGTTGATAAAAGACTTCAAAACATGGTTCATGAGTCGCATGAAAGTGCTAGGTGCGTTGGAAAGCCCGAAGAGAATTACCAACCATTCATAGAGACCGAATTTGGTCTTGAATGCGGTTTTCCATTCATCCCCGGGTTTCATCTGGATTTGATGGTAACCGGACCTAAGGTCGATTTTGGAAAAGACACACGACCCACTCAATTCATCCAACATATCATCAAGTCGTGGAATAGGGTGACGGTACTTGACCGTTATCTTATTCACTGCTCGACAATCCACGCACATTCTCCAAGTGCCGTCCTTCTTTGGGACAAGAATGACCGGTACGGCACAAGGACTCAAACTCTCCCTTACCAAGCCTTTGGAAAGCAAGTCATCAACTTGTATTTGCAACTCCCTTGTATCCTCGGGATTGCTTCTATAGGCCGGCTTGTTCGGGATTTGAGAGCCCGGAATAAAGTCGATTTGATGTTCAATACCTCTCAAGGGAGGTAAGCCATCGGGCATCTCATCCGGGAACATGTCCCCAAAGTCTTTCAAGACATTTTCAAACACACTAGGCAAAAGGTTAGAAGAAAGATCACAATTAGAGTTAAGGATCATACCTTTGTGCACTAGGCATAGGAGAAACTTGGTGCCATCATTACCTTTCAAGAGCTCGCCCGGTTGTATCATGGCACACATGCCACCGGTAGATGAAGAAGGTGGGATTGCCACCATGCTTTTGGACAAAGGGCTAGTCTCAATGATTGACTTGGCCTTTGCCACCTCTCTCAACTCCTTCATTTTTTTGTAGTCCTCACTTACTTGCTTAGGAGTGAGAGGTTTAAGCACAAATCTCTTCCCTTCATGTTTGACCGTGTAAGTGTTGACATGACCATCATGCACTACTTGCCTATCGAATTTCCAAGGCCTCCCTAAGAGTAGGTGGCATGCTTGCATAGGCACAACGTCAAACAAATGCTCATCAACATAACTCCCCATTTTGAATCGAATCATCACTTGCTTTACTACTTTAAGCTCCCCACATTCGCTTAGCCATTGTAGCTGGTAAGGTTTAGGATGCTTCATGGTAGTCAAATTCAATTGAGACAAAAGTGATTGACTCACTACATTTGCACAACTCCCGGAATCAATTATCATAGAGCAAACAACATCTTTGACCCGGCACCTAGCATGGAATAGATTTTCCCTTTGCAAGGTTTCACTATCTTCTACAATCATAGCCCCTAGGCTCCTTCTCACAACCAAGAAAGTATGAGGATCCTCCTCCTCCACCGTGTCATCAAGCAAATCATCCTCCTCTACTCCCTTATCTCCCTCTACTCCCTCTACTCCCTCATCTTCCGATTCACTCTCTTTCTCATATGCATCGTTACCAACAACAATCATGGTCCTTTTCGTAGGACATTCCCTAGCAAAGTGTCCATAGCCCTTGCACTTGTGGCATTGTATGGAAGTAGAAGTAGGAGCATGCAATTGAGTTTTAGAGTTACCTCCCACATTAGGTGTGTTCTTCTCATACGGCTTTTTCACATCCTTGGTAGCATTTGCACCACTTGTTCCACTTGCACTTGGGAACCTTGCATTTGTAGTAGGGGGCTTCCAATCATTTGGTTTGCTTGTTGGAGTAGTAGTGCTACTCTTGTAGCGAAGGGATTTCTCCTCCTTGAGCCACTTCTCGGCCTCAACCGCATCTTCACATAGCTTTTAATGATCATCATATTTGTGGAACTTCAATTGTGAAGCTATGTCTCGGTTCAAGCCCCCTTTGAAACGGATCATGGCCGTCTCATTGTCTTCCTCATCTAAGTCAAGGCTCATTCGGATTTGCTCAAATTCATTGAAGTATTCACCAACCGATTTGTAACCTTGCTTCAACTTATAGAGATGCTTTTGTTGTTCAACCCGGTATTGGTTAGTCAAGTATTTTTCATCCATCACACGGATCAACTCTTCCCAAGTAAGATTAATAGCCATTCCCGTCCTCCTTCTATTCCTCTTCACCGACTCCCACCAAGTAGAAGCAAAGGATTCAAAGGAAGATATTGCATACTTGGTCTTCTTCACCTCGGGAATATCATTGGTGTCAAAGATACGCTCCATAGACAATTTCCAATCAAGGTACTCCACCGGGTCACTACTTCCTTTGAAAGGAGGAATAGTGAGCTTCACGCTATTGAGATTGTTGTTGTTGTCACGACCCCCTTGGAAAGGCTCCGGTTGGCCTCCATAGTGATCTCCATAACCTCCATAATCTCTCCTCACATTCCCTCCAACATACCACATGGGTGGCCCTCGACCTCGGCCTCTTCCCCTATCCACATTCCGACCCCTAAATGGAAAGTGAGCATCATACCCACCATCACCATAATCATCCTCCTCCCCTTCTTGAGCTTGTGCAACTTGCTCAAAAGGTTGAACATTCCGGATTGGTCCGGAAAATGGAGCATTCCTTTGGGGATTGCCCATAAGGTTAGGAATAGTCACACGTTGGGTATTGCCCAACAATTGGTCAATTCGATCACGATCCTCCCTTACCCGTTGTTGGCGATTGAGCAACTCAACAAATTGTTCCGGGGTAAAGGTTGGGCTACTTGTGCCCTCAACACCGTAAACTTGGGCACTCGGGGCCCCTTTTTCAACTTGGACACTCAGGGTCCCCTTCTCCGATTGAACATTGGAAGTCTCTTGCTCAACTAGGGCATTTGAAGCCCCCTTTTCAAGAGACTCAATCCTTTGGTTCATGATATCCATCTTGGCAAGAAGATTAACCAAGGCCTCCTTTATGAAATCTTGTCCTTCGTTGGCCATCGTACCTACACAAGTAACAAACGTTAGCAAAACAACCTCACTCACTCCCTCACAAGTGTTTTCACTCGGTTCTCTCTTTTGAGTGGCGGTGGATATTTCACTCGACTTGTAATTCCAAAGCTTCACGTAGATGACTAGCAATTCCTCAACTCAACCAAAACTATTCACGAGTCACGCACACTCCGGGGTGAGTGGAATTAATGGGACTCAATGAACGCTAGGCACTTTGAAGTAAAGGACTTGAACCAAAAGAAACTACGAGTCTTCTTTGGATTTCTATTCTCCAACTATGGCACGAATCACCTAAAGCACTGAAGGATTAGTGTTAATTAAGTAGGAAGATTACTTAGATCAACACTAATTAGAGGTTAGGCAACAAAGAAACAAGCAAACCTAGAAGAAACTACCCGTTTCCCAAACTTCAGGGCTCAGGCGGAGCGCCCAGTGAAATGGGGAGGAGCGCCTGCCAAGATGTCCAGAGGGGTTGGGCAGGCGGAGCGCCCAGAGGTGAGGCGGAGCGCCTGGAGCAAGAACAGTTCAGGCGGAGCGCCCAAGGTCTAGGCGGGGCGCCTGGACGAAGAACACCTGGATTTTCAACAACGTGTTCTTCGATTTCAATCCAACTTTTTGGTCGATTCCAACGTGTTTTCCCCTAATTCGAAGTCCCCGAAGTTGTATATTGGTATAACCACCAATCCCCAATGATTTTCACACCCAACTAAGCAACAAACAAGGCACAATCATGATTCAAATTTCAAGTTGGGTTTTCCAATTTTTCAAAAAGGGTCAAAGGTGGATTTCAATCTTTCAAAAACAATGTTATACAACTCCGATTCACACCAAATTTGTTTCAAATGGTTCGTTTTTCAAAGTAGATCAATCCCCGGTAATCAAATCCAAAACCCTACAATCATACAACCCAAAATCAATCAATTTTTCTCAAGAACAAGGGTTTGGTAGGGTTTAAGGAAAATTGGGGTTTCAATTTTTCAAACTTCACCAATCCAAGTAAATTTGGTACCCAAGCAACGGGAATTCAATCACGATCACAAATCTATAACACCCACTTCAAGAATCGAACATACCAAAAAGTTACACCAATTTTTGTATTTTTCAATTTTTCAATTTTTTTGTTTTTTCTTCTACCAACAACTTCAACAACAAGAAACCTAAAGAAACTAACGTAGGCACAAAGAATCAAGGGTCGGGGGTTCGTAGAAATGATACCCGAGCCTTGCTCTGATACCAAGATGATAAGAATCAAAATGCGGAAAGTAAAAGATAAAGAGCGAGACGTAACTCGATCGATAATCCCAAGTAGCAGCGGAGAACTTGTTCCATTACACCCCGAGAGAATGTCAAGAACACCTACACTAGGAAACTACCCTCGAGCTAACGTGAGCACGCAAGTAGAATGATCGGGGGGGGGGGGGGGGGGAAATTGGAATTCATCTAGATCCGCTAGAGGAAGAACAAGTCCCATCAAGGTTTCATTCATTCAACAATAGAGTTCAACTCTCAACACAAGTGTTTGTTTAATCATCAAAGTAAGCTAATGAAATAAACTAGCAATCTAGCTATTTATAGGTGTTGTTAGACACCCTTTGAAAGGTCTAAAATGCCCACACTTAGGCTTAGGAATTAAAAGACCACGTAGGGTCAAAATAGTCATAACATAGCTAGGATTCACGTGCTTCAGCATTCCGGGCGGAGCGCCCAAGATTGGGGCGGAGCGCCCGCGTTTTGTGCAATTTTGGGCAGTGGGGAGGGCTGGGCGGTGCGCCTGAAATTGGGGCGGTCCGCCTGACCCCTTTGATCTCTGGGCGGAGGCGCCTAAGGTGCAGGCGGGGCGCCTGGTTCGCTGGGCTGCTCCCCTTGCACGTTGAGCACTCGGAACGGCTTCCAAACGCTTCCTTCTTCTAGTCCCTTCCTCACCAAGTGTAGGTGTACTCCTTGGATCTCCTTAGCTTGGCTCCGAGTGAAGGGTCTTGTGGGGGTTTGGGTCTTATCAATGATACAATTCTTTCATATATCAATACCTAAAATATATATATGAATACAACATTAATTTTAATCAAAACGACAACATAAAAAACTTTTGAAAAATATAATAAATTTTCTTACTTGCAGCAGAGGTAAAAAAAACCAGCAACAATTTTACTCCCTTGTTGCGCTCCAGGAAAAAAATACTTTTAGAGTATTGCAAGTGAAGTTGCACCCAATGCATAATCCCCAACACGATCCAGATCGTCAAGAAACTTTAGATATATCAACTTAATACAACATGATGTATCAACGACAAGAATCCTACCTATCATCCATAACAAGTACAACCTAACACTTTGTTGAACTACAGCCTCAGCGGTCTAACTAGAAATCGGGAGTAAGGATGTAACATAAGAAATAAGAAATCTCATTTTTAAGCGACTTCCATCAAAATCAGTGTCAAGTAGTACCCAACCAAGAAGACGCTGCATCATCTGTGCCAATCTACAGTTTGTAACTGATCATCTGTACCCGTTACAGGCAACCTATCGACGGGTAAGCCATATAGTACAGACACATCCTAGAGTGTAATTATCGCCTCACCTATTGTGAGGTGAAATGTATGTGTTTTCGGACGCCACCACTCCAATAATGATGTTATCATCGCATGATCAAGCGATGTATGTCCTGCTGCATAAATCTCATAAAACCCAGCTTGACACAAGTACTGCAGTACACGTTCGTATAGTGGATTCTCCTTGATATGCTGCCAAAAATCTCCATCAAGATGCCAGCATCGAGGCGTCTCGTGTCTCCCATTATCCCATATATCCTGACTATGGTGCTCACTTTGTCCGACCAAAACACGGTAGTCAAATGGACCCGGATGCATGACTGGTCGATCCATGTAACCTAAATAATCCAAACAAAAATAAAAATAAATTATAACTAAATTTATACACACAACACTAGAGAGAAGCCAATTAAAAAAATACAATCAAATTTGAAGTATTTTCAGTAGTAGATAATGCGAGGTTTCATCAAGAAGACATGGAAACTTGAGATGGATGAAATTAAGCTGCTTCAGCTTAGAAGGATTATATATAAAATACTTTCGTCTATCCTACTCTATAAATCTATTGTCACTGTCGAGTTTCTTTGGAAATAACTTTTCAGAATGTATGAGATATCTATTCAGTCCAAAAGCTATTTAGCTCTTTAGTTCACTTCCTTATGCTTAAAGGCTAGGTTGGATACACAAATTGATTTATCATCATCTATTAAATGGGTATATTCATAAGGAACATTTGTATCTAACTTTTTCATACTTGCAAAGCAAAAATTGAAAGTCATCTATTGTTTATTCATTAACTTGTTAAGGAAGCACTTTATTTATTCGTGTGGATATGACACAATGGTAAGTTTTCTATGCTTTTGATGCTTTAATCTAGAACAATATCATTTTCTCCTTACAAATCTACAATCTCTTCTCTATTTTCTCATCTCTATTTTCTCCTCTGTAACTTATCAAAATATACAAATCCACAATCTTCTCTATTATCTAGTTTCTAAAAAGCCCCAGTTGATTAATGTCATTTGTAAAAGGGAAACTTGACAATATGGATAACAATAATAAAGCTATGTTGCACTCCTAGGACTTCAGAAATAATCTTGAATTACATAAAGTGAGATTAAATTAATGTTAATTAAATGAACACCAATAAAAATAAACATTTTAACGAACTAAGTAATTAAAAAGGTAAATACTTACTTGTTTTACAAACTGGCTGCAGTCACCGTCACAAATTTTATTTTTCTTTGATTTTGAGTAAGGGGGGACCATTATTGGGGTGTGGAACCATTTTAATGGAAGGAGTTGATGATGTGAAGAAGGAATAGGGTAGGGACCGTGAATTTTTACACAATGAGGTGGGGGACCATGAGTTTGTTAGTAAAAGTTAGGGCATGAGTAAAGGAAAATTGAAGGTAAAGAAGGTAAAAGGGTAAAGCGCATATGTATTATTTTGGGTATTATGATGTGGGTGGATATTTATAAGAAAAACGCCATCAGGTGTGGAGTTTTTATGAATATTAAATTATCAAAGAAAATTCAGTGGCTAGGTAGTTTTCTGAATTTTTACAATATTTGAAAAATTCCAAGACGGATGGCGTTTTCTGTATTGATTAACCTAACAGACCGTTAACACCTTAACGTTATAATTTATATAGAAAACGTCATGCCACTTGACGTTTCTACCATTTTTGAAAAAAAAAAAATCTAACACACCCATATATTGAAAAAAGTCTAAATTTAACACCATTTCAAGCAAAAATTCGTAACGTTATTGCCAATGATATTCACCATTTTGAGTTTATTTTTCGCCGAATTTGGAATCATACATCATCGAAAGGGTTTTTCATTACCCAAAAAATTCTATCTTGTGATGTGGACAATGAAAGAGTCCATCTCCTTGCGACTGCTACCACCATCTTCCACAGCCTGCTTCACAGATTTGCTCAACTCTTTAGCCCTTTCTCTCATCTTATCTCCTTCAGCTGTATCCATCAACTTTTTAACACATTCTTTGACTTTAACTGAAGTCACCAACTCATCTCTCAGTTCCCAATCTTTCACCACTAAGCCAATTTTCAAAACTTGTGTGACCAAAAAAGCATTTCTTGGTTGATCTGAATGCATTGGCCAAGTTGCTATTGGCACTCCCATTGATATACTTTCCATACAAGAATTCCATCCACAATGACTCACAAATCCACCTGTTGATACATGTCCCAATATTTCTAATTGTGGTGCCCAATCTCTTACTATAAGTCCTCTTCCTTCTATTCTTTCTTCATACCCTTTTGGTAACTCAACTTTTCTAACATCCCCTGTAAAAATATCGCCTTTATCTGCATCTCTCAATACCCATATAAACTTCTGTTCACTTTGTTCCAAGCCTATTGCCAGCTCTTCAATTTCTTTATCTGAAAGTGAAGTTGTTGATCCAAAGGACACAAATATAACAGAACTTGGACCTTGTTTGTCTAGCCACTCGAGACATTTATGTCGTGTACTATTTGAATCTTTTTCTTTTAATATCACCGGATTTAATGGACCAACAGCCCATATATGACTTGCACTTTGCTCCTTTGCTAGTAAATCAAGATACAATCCTTCAAGATCATAACAAGAATTGTAGAGATCACCAGAGTTAAAAATTTCCCTGTGCTCTCTTTGTAATTTAGAAAATTTTGAGAATTCTTGTGTGAAGCAGCTTTCAATTGATGGAAGATTAAGAAATTCACCAATTGCCTCATACGACTTTTCAGGATCAATATGCCAAGTACATATAGTAAAAGCTGAAAGGCTACGAAAGCTGTAGCACTCAACATTTGCTATAGAAGGTGTATCTTGAAGAACATAAGCCATTAAAGAATCATAAATAACAATTACTCGTTTGTAATTTTTCACAAGCTCACGTAAAAAAGAAGTGATTGGTTCACGTAGATGGTAAGTGGCATAAAACGATGGCATTAATTGAGAGGGAAACTTGGTGGATGAATTTGGATTTGGTGGTGGAATTTCATAAGATGGTGTTTCAAATTCATGAAAATGGATGTTAGATATGGAAAGTGGGTCCCAACCTTGAATTCGAGTTTTAGCTTGGCGGATGTGAGTGGTGGTTCCGACGAAATGGAGTGGGAGGTAATAGGCGGAGATGAGACGTGAGAGGTGGAGGAGTTGGTTTAAGTGGCCCTGTGCTGGTAGTGGTACCATTACTATAGCCACTTCTAGATTGCCAAGTTTGGCCATTGGAGAGATATTTGTGGACTTTTGGAAAATTATTATTTTGGGTGCTTTATAAGGTGCTGGTGGGATGAAATTGAATAAGTTGCGACGATGTTAATTCAGACAATATAAGTAAAAAAGAGCATTAGTTAATGATGCCTTTGAACTTTCTTAGGGCCAAATGGTTTGTTCAAATATAATATGATTTTTGTGTGGTCATGAAATTTGCTTTCCTATTTGGGACAAACGTCTGCAGTGACGCAATAATGTAATTCGGTAAGTACTTGGAAATGTATAAAAAGTTGGGCTCGCAACAAAGACTCGTTTAGCGGTGATTCGACCAATAGCCATTTGTCATGTTAAAAAAGAAGTCCGATTCACAAAGTATTTTGTGATCATGCACGATTCCGAAAAGGATTACATTCTACAGGGGTATAATATAATAGTGGTATTAATAGTTGATTTCACGATTTGAACTTGTAATTTATGTCACACACAAAAACAATTTTAATAATTGCTTAAAAAGACTAGCATTTACAAAGTAAATGATGAATAGTCACAAGACAATCTTCCTCTTAAATGTTTCTTGTACTTGATATTAAGGCCCCGTTTGGGTGGGCTTATTTTAATGGGCTTAAAAGTAAAAATTTATTTATAAGTAAATTTTTTTAGTTAGGAAATCCTAACTTCTTACTTTTGGCTCTTTTTAAGTACAAAAGTGCTTATAAGTACTTTGTTTTTTTAGTTACCAAACACCCACTTTTTACTTAAAATTACAAATATACTTTTAAGTAGCTATTTAAGATTATCCAAACGGGGCCTAAATGGCTAACCTGCGCCTCTTCTTAAAGTTGTGACCTTTATCCACAGCAAATTTAGCCATTGGCTCTTCAGTTTATTAGCTATTAATCACATACATTTTTGTAGACATGACTAACAGCCTGTTTGACCAATCTTATGGGAGGCCAAAAACGTTTATTTATTTATTTTTCTTGCAGAAAAAAATATATTTGAAGAAATTTAAGATGTTTGATCAATATAAAAAAAATATTTTTGACAAGGAGCAGAAAACAAATTTTTTCTAAAAGCAACAATTTTTTAATTTTTCAAGACTTTATTATGTCAACTTGGAGGGCCCAGGGAGCTAAAAAGGAGCTTATGATTATTTAAAAAAGACTTCAAATAAGAAAGATTAAAAAATTTTGCTCAAATATTCTTGTAAAAGTTCTTAACTTACCTGCTGTCGATATTCACACAAACATAAATAATTCACTATTATTAATTAAAATTAAATAAAAATACATATTATTTAGCTATTGATAGAACGATGAATTGTCGCTTAGTCACCTCGCTAAACGTATCCTTTCTCTTCTAGAAACTAAATACCATCAAATGGTTATTGCAAGACTTCATATATTTCTATTATATAGAAAGGCCATCATGGTCGACCAAGGGCAATTTCGTAATTTTATAAGTACATTAATTCAGTTTTTTCAATTTACAAAAGCAGACGTGTCCTTCCTGAGTTCTTTATCTGGACTTTTCCAGTCATTTCTCTCTCATCAAAGTGCAATTAAGCATCAGTTTTCATCTCTCCAATTCCAACAAAATTATCCATTCCTTTGTTAAGTGTACTCTTTTATTCGACCGCTCTTTCTCTGCAATTTCAGGTTAATTTATTTTAGCCTTTTTCATGGCTTAAATTCATGGTTGTTATCGTTATTAGTGTACTTAACTCTCTCTCAACAATAATCGTCAATAGACATTTCTTTTGGATTGTCATTATTGATTCTTTTTGTTTTTTCAGAAGTATTAGCGTTATTGATATGATGAAATCAGTATTCTCTCATTTACGGAAGAATTTTCATTTTCTGAATGGTTTCCAATTATTAATAATTACCAAGAAATTAAAAATCACCGCAGAGTTTGGTCCTCGAATGATAGAATATATGTTGCCTTCATTTTGTGTTCTCAAATCTGACCTTTGTTAACTTTGTATCGAACAAGAATTTGAGAATTGTTTACTTTCTATTGAACTTGAAACACATCCTCGCAGGCCGTCATAATTCATCTGCCCTTTTCACACATTAGTATACAACAATCATTTAATATGATCTCTCCTTTTTCTATGTTCTTTTCTATCTCTGACTTTGCAGAGCTTTGAAGATATTTAAGATTCATTCGCGCTTGAAATCTTCCTCACTAAGATGGTTTATTCAAAAGATAGGTGAAGATTTACTTGCCATGGTCATAGAAGACTCAAAACTCTTAAACCCTTACTTCAAAAAGGCTATATACGAACTATTTATCTTGGTACAATTCCCTCTTTTCAAGAAGAGGTAGTATTCTAACTTACACTCATATCGTGAAAATTTTAGCTTTGATCACACCTAAACGACTCTAAGAAAGACAATGATGTGCCCTATAATTTGTGACGATTGAACTTGATGTATTTTTCATTAGGCCACATTGTTAAACAATAGCATATACCATTTACATTTCCAGTTTTAAGTACTTTTTGAATTTGTAGTATTCTAAGCTATTGAGTTTGTATGTGAATTACAGGACAATAAATCTATAGCACACTGTACTATTACCATGACATATTTTTTCTTTGGTATCCACTAAGATTAAGGACAAACAAAACATGGATGGTTTAGCATGATTACTTGGTAACTCTAACTTGATCTTACTTGTTCTTTTCTTTGTTTATAAGTCACTGCAAATTGAATATTAATGTCTTAACAGATTGGTCAACTTAATTGGAATGAAATCTTTATTTTCTTTGTGATTTCTTTTATATTTATGATTTGCTATCTAGATTTTTTTTTGTTAACTGAAATGTTAGCATTGTTTTTGCTATGCTTAGTTCTGGGGGTATTAATTCAAAAGGGTATGACAGTTGCCTCTCTCATAGAATTAGGATGGTAAATGATGACTTTTTCCACTATTAAACTCATATATTGTCAGCTTCACCAAGTAGGAGAATGTTACTATTTGTATAGGGAATAAAATAGCTAGAAATGCTTAAGAAGGAACTTGAGCAGACCGGTTGGTGCTTACCTACTGCTATGTGGATGACATTACTAGAAGTAGCATTAAAAAAGATAAAGAGAGGTTCCTTTATAGAATGAGCTTCGTTCCCTATTCCTTAAATAAATAGCCTGGCCTTAACGTTACAACCATGTCACGTCTTGCTTTACAGTAAAAACTTTTCTTTGCAATGACATTATTATGCTGGTATATAATGATTTTTATCCTCTTGAATAACAAGAGACATTTGCATCTCTAATATAATTTGAATGGTGATATCAGGCTTTACACTATTAAACACATATTTATTGGCAACTTTACACTAAGAATGTTGTTGTATATTGGCAGCCTCATTAATGGGACCTGGTTAGTTTTGGTAGTAGAATTTTTGTTATATAAAAAGTGGATGGAGGATTAAAAAACTCATGGGGTTGAGTTTCCTTATTATTACTATTATTTTGATAACTACAGTTTCTTCATATGAGGATAGAGGGGATAGAGTATTGATTTTCATCTCCCTTTTAGAGTTAAAGAAGATATCATCGTTTATTACGCATTGACTAAACAATAACCTTTTATTACTTACTTCCTATTGAAAGGAGGTGTTCGCACTGCTACTACTTATTAAGAATTATATTTCAGGTATGTTTGTACTTGACATAGTTCTTTTATGATTCATGCAATATTTTGAACCAGTGAAGATCTTACTGTTCCTTTTAGGAGGCACTACTTGACATGACAAAACCGACATTGTACCAGTTGTGTTAGAAGGTACCTCGCGGATTGGAATTTATTACTTGCATCAACCCTATTGTCTCTCAAGATTCTCTCATGTTGAGGAGACCCGTAGCCTTCTCATAAGAGGTCATTCCTCCTGCTTGTGATAAAGTCATCTGCTACTTCAAAGAATACCATTTTCATTTAGTGTGTCTCTTACGGTCATTACTTGTATGTAAGCAGAACTCTTTGTTTAAAGAGTTTTTCTTCTTTTATATGTTTAATTTGTTTCTTCCTAATGGCAGTTCATCATGAGACTTGGTGTTTTATTAGCTTCTCAAAATATATGTATATTTGATCTAATATGATGTTCCCAATATCATTCAATAAATTCATACGACAACCTTTTTTGTACACCTCATTTTCTTGATTCATTATCATGTAAAAAATGCTGAGCTACATGTTGGGCCTGTGCTGTGCACAGGCATCAAATGTCTAGTAAGCAATAAAAGTGAAACATCCATGTACGACTTTTCGTTCACTTTTTGAAAATTTGTCCTTTTATTTTCAGTTCAAAGTCTATAAACTAACAATTTTCATAATTTACTCCTATCAATTTAAAAAACATATGTCATATTTCAAAAAATGAAAGACATTAGAATTTGTAAACAAACCCTTGAAGTTTTTAAATATCTTATCCAAATAAAAAGTGAAATTGGTGGGCATAAATTGTTCCTTTTCGCGATATAAATATCTCTAAAAATATATCATTAAGAAATTCGAATATAGAAAAGTACAGTTTGGAAAAAAAATTGAACTTTTATGTGCTTGGTTTTGCTAACATTTATGATAAGATCGACCATAATTGTCCATCCATAAGTCGAGCTTGAGAAACACCAGGCAATTGCCATTAGAAAGAGAAATCCCTTTTTTTTTGGGTGAAAAAATGCCAATCTTTAAAAGGGAAAACCTTTTAGGCGAGTTGCTATTTGTTTTTGCTAATTTGCTAGGTACCATACTACTTTCCTAAAGTTCTTGTGCATATGAAAATGAAAAAGAGAGCAAAATGTTATCATGTTATGGCTTGCTAATTTTACTCACTTAGGGGTTAGTTTGGTACTGAGCCCACTTATACCGGTATTAGTAATATATGTATTAGTTATGTAGGTATTAGCAATGCAAGTATTAACTATGCATGTATTATAGTGTGATGATTATTTCTTGAATCATTAATATATTACAAATTAATATACAATGGTATAATTTAAACAATTTAGTTACTCCTTAGATAAATTAAAAAAATTATTATTATAAAGGTAATTTTGTCATTTTAAATTTTAATACCTGCATTGCAAATACACACATTACTAATTCCACCTTCTACCCAGCATAAAAGGCCCGTTTGGGTGAACTTAAAAGTTGCTTATAAGCTTATAAGCTCATTAATATATGTTTGGTACCTTAAAAAGTTTTGGACTTATAAGTCATAAGTAACTTAAAAAGCCACTTTTTGAGAAGTTAGGATTTGAGAAGTTAAGAAATCCTAACTTCTCAAAAAGTGGCTTTTAAGTCACTTTTTAACTTATAAGCCACTTAAAATAAGCTGCTTATAAGCCCACCTAAACAGGCTCAAAATAATAAACAGATTACTGCATGACCTATGCATGTATTAAATATGAGGAAAACAAAAGAAGCTACCAAATATTGCAATAACTAATGCTGATTTGTATGCAGGGATAAAATTTTACCAAATGCCAACAAAACATGGTATAAGTGTGCATTTTTTTTATGTGGAATGAGTACTTTAGTGCATGGTCTTTATTTGGTGAGCCATATTTTGGTGATCTTTAAAGAGTAAGCACTTTTGAGCACTTTTAAAAGTATTTCCACTTTTACCCCTTAAACACTATTCTACAATCATTTTACATTCACAGTTTCTCTCTCTAGAAAACTCATCTCCCCCTTTTCCTCTTTCTCTCTGGTTGACCTCCTTGCCTATTTTTGTGACTAGCTGCTGGAAATCGCCCTCCGTCATAAACCACCGCCCTTCCGGTGCAAGACCACCGTCGTCCGCCGCCGGAAAAAGTTAAATATACACTATCCGACTTGCCATGACCCCCTCATCCCGTTTTGGTATTGCTTTCCCCAAAATCTCAATAGTTTGGCGTAGATCGAGGTTTGAAAAGTGGGAAAACGATCTTCCGGCGACTAAGAGTCATGCTCCGGCGAACTTTATATCCTTATACTCGATTCACCCTTGCCTTTCATCTCCGTTACAAAAGTAAAGAAAGCTAAACAACAGTGACGAGCGGTGGAATGGAAGAAGAGCGACGCCAACCCATTTTCAGAAGCTGGTGGCGCTGCTACTACTCCGCCACCTCTTTTCAGTTTATTTTGACAACAGAACAACAAGAACCAAAAGGTGACTGGCAATGAAGGTTTCCGACGATGGGATGATAACACAAGGTCGGTCGTAAATAGGTTTTTCGGTGGTACCCTCCTTTGTTTCTGATGTGTATTTGCCCCCTGTTTTCTCCTTACCACCACTGTTTTGGTGGTGCCACCCCCCGGTTGTGTGTATATAGATGGTGTTGTATTTTTCTCTTTGTGTTTTTGTAGGTGTATGTTGTATTGGTGTTACTACATCTACATGGACGTCTGCCCAATAGTGGTTCTGTGATGTCGACACAGGAGCGATGGTGGTCATGTTAATGACTTGATAAATTTGGTGATTACGATTTAGAGTAATGTGTTTGTAAAATAAAATGGAAAAATGATGTAATATTGGCATTGTTTTATTTTACTTTTAATTTTTGTATCTGTGCAAAGTGATGACGATTTA
This sequence comes from Petunia x hybrida, assembly GCA_037355625.1. Taxonomy (NCBI): domain Eukaryota; kingdom Viridiplantae; phylum Streptophyta; class Magnoliopsida; order Solanales; family Solanaceae; genus Petunia; species Petunia x hybrida. The sequence goes on from JBBBVM010000793.1 coordinate 27,717, forward strand.
GCATCACTTGCTTGTAAAATAGACATAATAATTCTGCTCATTTGTTAAATAAATACAGACAGATTGTCATCATTTTATATTTTCATATGTATTTTTATGGATGAATGAAGTGAAGACGATTTTGGACTCATTTGTTTGAAAAATGTACGTAATATTTGGTTCAACATATGCATAAACACAGCCGAATTTTCGTTGTACTTGAAGGTCTTTTTTATAAGTACTTCACAAGACGGACACAATTATATGAATATTACACTCGGATTGTCGTATTTCTAAATATATAAGCATTTGAAGTTATATTTTGTAAATGAATAAAGTAAGGCCGATTTGGCATCATTTTTTTACAAAATATATATGATTTTTTGCTCATTGTATGATGAAATGATGCCGGATTGATCATACGTTATGTTTTGCTTTGATTTTTGTATATAAGAGAAACGATGACGATTTGATTTTATTTATTCAAAAAATAGTCGTGAAACACAGACGAATTGACTGCCTTGTATATGAGTGAAATGATGTTAATTTAGCCTTATTTATTTAAAAATTGGACGTAAAACATGACAGGGTTGGCATTGTTTTCTGCTGTGTAGGAAGCAGTGGCATTTTTTATAATTTCGATCGTAAAAAAGTGCGGTGGTATTTTTATAATTACAGCCTAAACAAATGGTCGGTGGAATTTTTGTAATTATGGGAAGTTCTCTATTAGTAAGGGTATTTTGTACTTTCAGCTTCAATTCACGGTAAAGTGCTTATGTTTTCAAGACCACCAAAAAAGTGTTTATATTTTCAAGACCGGTGCATTTATAATCAAAGCTGTAATTTAGCCTTTTATGTGCGGGTATTAGTCATAGTAATGGACCAACCGCACGACCCCTTACTTTATTATACCTGTGAAAGAATATGCTGAAAGGCATAATACATGTCTAGCACCCTGAACTTAACAATAGTTTTCACTTAGACATATTAACTAAGAGCTCGTTTGGGTGAGTTTATTTTAAGCAGCTTATAAACCAAACTTTTTGAGAAGTTAGGACTTTTAATTTTTTTAAGCACATAAAGGCTTTTAAGCCCATGAATTTCTGAGTTACCAATTATTTACTAATGGGCTTATAAGCTTATATATAAGCCACTTTTAAGCTCACCCAAACAGGCTCTAAGTCTGTTTTCTTATGACACTTGAATTAGGTTTAAAATGTACCACTTGAGCACCTCACTACAAACTAGTCAAAAAAGTAAGGAGCGTGTAATACACTCAGCTGATGTGGCATTTTAACAACGAAAAAATGACATGTGGCATTTAAGCCAGCATATTTATTTAAAAAAGATTTAGAGCCCAATAAAAAAAGCACTAATACCTCCATCTTATTGGTCCCATCTTCTCATCAACCAAACAACTCGCCTCCCCTCCCTTTCTCTCCCCCAACCCCAAGCCCTTCAGCTCTCTCTTTCCTCCCTTTTCTCTCTCAGAAGCCATCAACACGAGGATTATTGACAAAGCTTAAAAATTGCTTATCTCCTTTTGTGCTTAAAAATATATCACCTACAATTATGGGGATACGAGTCCAGCTGGCAGAATTTGATTTACTCTACAAGTCACTTGGTGCTAAGGATATATGCTAGCCCCTAGCCACGACCGTTCATCAGGCACATGCTCAGGGACGTAAGGCAAACATCTCGCCTTAGGTTTACAATATCCTATTTAGGGTTAATTAGTATCGCTGCCTTGAGTAAATACGCCCATGGCCTATAAACATTGTATTTTACCATAATTAGGACCGTAGTAAACCTATAACTATAAATACCCATCTACCCTATTGCATCAATCATCAAGCGATAATCCAAGAATCTTCCTATTCTCAAGAAATACAATCTCTATTTTTCTCTACTTTAATCATTTTTTCTTAGTATTTACTTTATTGCTTGTGACCCCCTTTTAATTTATCTGTTTAACCTATTGGGCAGTTTTTAGTAATAAAAAATTTAACGCCTAATGTGGGCCCAGGAAGTTGTCAGAGCTTACGAAGCAAATGCACGATCATGTCGAACGGTGGCGACGACCTTCCACTCGACACGACTCATACAGCCGACGATGCATCTAAAGTTCCCAACAATCTCGACGGCCAACTAAAAGACAAATCCAAAGGGCCAATTCTCATCGAATAAGATATTGAGCCTGACGATCCACCCCATGGAACCCCTGTTATGGCTGGTAATAAGATTAAAGATGTTCTCGCCAACTTTCTCAAAGCGTAGGAGGAGCAGATAACTCAGAACTCGGCCGCCATGGCCGAAACTTTGGCCAAACGCCTGAACCGCTCTTTGCTGGTTCATTCTCGAGGCCAGGATCCCCACGAGGATCGAAGTTCATGGAAAGTCCCCCGTTTCTATGCCCAGACGGAGGATCAACATGGAGACCACTCTAGGTAGTTCAACGGGACCACTGATCCAGACGAGCACATAGGTGCATATAACACGACCGTCAAGAACAATGAGATCACAGAGGAAGAAATCCAGTCCGCCCTGGTGAAGAAATTTGGTTCAACCCTGACAAAGGGGGCCCTCTCTTGGTACACTCAGCTGCCTATGTGGTCGATCGAGTCATTAATCCAGATGCAGGATCTCTCCAAGAAGGCGAACTCCGATGCCTCGAAATGAGAGAAAAAAATGGAGGACATCTTTGAAATCTGCCAACATGAAGGTGGGCTACTAAAGGAATATTTGGAAAGGTTTCAGAGGGAGCAGATGAACCTCCAGCCGGTGCCCGACAGAACTGCCACCGTGGATTTTGTTAAGTTTTTGGACGCTCGAGGATCATTGGCTCTACGGGAGTTTCAATGGAGCCTTCGGGAACATCCAATGAGAAGCTAGAATGCATTATACTAGCGGTACAACAACAAGCTCCAGATCTAGCCAGAACTATCCAGACGCCCGACGATAATGCCCAAAAATTTCGAGCGCGCAATCCCAGCCCTAGAGTGCATGCTGGTAGTAGAAGGATGAAAGGCAGGATGCAATATCAGGCGGATTCCACAAGAACCTCTAATAAGAGAAGTGACGCCCAAGGAGCAACTTCCCACAAAAAAAGCTCTGAGCTGCTGAATTTCAAAGACTTCGGGCTATAGGTGAGCGATGTAGAGCTAGTCACAGATCACTTCGGCAGACCATGCCCTGCATTACAATGGCCTCCTATCATCAGGAACAATTCTGGCAAGAGTTCATCTGTCTATTTTGAATTTCACCGAAGCAACGACCACGACACTGTCAGCTGCAAGGCACTCATACTTGAGATAGCCCACCTGTTGAGAGAAGGACACCTCAAAAGACTTACTTGCAGAAGAAGTAAGACGATCCATCACTTCAGATCAGAAGAGTAAGCAGAGCGCCAATACGATCTTCAGGGGACTAGGGGTCGAGATGGAGAAGACCAAAGTAGTAATTTTTTGCGAAGCTCGTAAGGAAGTGAAGAAGAGACCTCGCATCAATGTAATCGAATTTGGCAGGAATGACGGAAGAGAACTCCACTACCCGCATCACCATGCCTTAATCATTACTCTTGGGATACTCGACACCCAAATTAAGTGAGTACTGGTGGACCCAGGAAGATGTGAACATCACTCGTTGGGAGGTTATCTGTAGTATGGAATGCAGCGGCAGATAGTCCCAAGCCCATACACGATAACTAGTTTCAACAGCTCGAGCGAAAGGTTAGTAGAAGAAATAGTCCTCCTGGTTCTCATCCCAGGGTTGTCAAAGCTAACATCCTTCTAGGTGATGAAATGTGATCTCTCGTACAACATCATACTAGGGAGGTTTTGGATACATGAAGTAAGTGCAGCACCCTCAATACTTCATCAAATCCTCAAGTACCCGACTCTATGGATGGTGAAAGAGATACGAGGGAAATAGAAGTTATCCAAAAGCTATTATGTGGCTTCTGTTACATGTGCAGTAAAGAAAGAAGTAAAGAATCAGCAGAGGCTGCTGGACAAGTTACTCGGGCTTTGCCTAGTAACGGACGTGCCATTTGAGTCGGAAAAGCATGAGAGAGAGACCCCTCGAGAATCTTCTTCTGTAATACGAGACATGGCCGGAAAAGAAGAAGCTACCAAGGACACAGTAGATGACCTGGATCCATTGATCTTCAACAAGAAGTTTCCAGACAAGAAATTCTACATAGGAGCCAAACTCTCGGTCGGAGCCAGGCAAGAGTTTGCTAGCTTGCTGCATGCCCGAGCGGCCACCTATGTATGGATGCATACCGACATGCCACGGATATCCACTTAGGTGATTACGTATAAACTGAACATTGATCCAGATTTGAAACCAGACAAGCTGGGAAAAGAACAAGCCATCCATGAAGAGGTAGAAAAGCTGCTAAATAACGGATCCATTCGAGAAGTTCACTACCCATACTAGCTATCTAATGTGGTGGTCATTCCGAAAAAGAATGAAAAGTGGAGGCTGTGCATAGATTTCACTGACCTAAACAACACGTGCCCGAAAGACTCTTTCCCACTGCCAAACACCGATCAACTCATTGATTCAATGGTAGGGCACAAAACTCTTAGCTTTCTTGATGCATAGTCTAGATACAATCAGATCCTAATGAATTCGGATGATCAAGAGAAAACCTCTTTCATAACGGACCTGGGGACCTATTGCTATCGGGTTATGCCTTTTGGGTCAAAGAATGCTCGACCTATTTATCCGATGTTGGTAAACTTGATGTTCAAGGATCATATTGGAAACACTATGGATTTTTACATTGATGATATGCGGTCAAATTGAATTCGTGAAGGATCATATCAAGCACTTAGAGATACCATTTTATATACTAGACAAATTTGGCATGAAGCTCAACCCTGAGAAATGCGCCTTTGGCGTGTCATCAGGTATGTTCCTCAGATTCATCGTCTTGAACCGGGGAATAGAAGCCAACCCAGTCAAGATCAAAGCCATTGATGCAATACCAGAGGTGTTGAAAAATGAAGCAGAGTTGAAAAGGCTCAACGGTTGCATAGCCGCACCTACTCAATTCATCTCTCGGTCCTCGAAGCGATGCCATCAGTTCTTCAACGTACTAAAGGAAAACAAAAGCTTTGAGTGGACGGAATAGTGTAGCTAGGCACTCTGTGAGCTGAAGCAGTATCTTTCCAATCCCCCGTTGCTGACTAAGCCGTGTGAGGGAGAATAGTTTTTGTTATATCTTGCAGTGTCAGAAGTAGCGGTAAGCGCCATTCTCGTACGGAGAAGAGAAAAGAGTACAGTCTCCCATATATTATGTTATCAAATCTCTCCTGGACGCAGAAAAACATTACCAACACTTGGAGAAGCTCGCGTTGGCATTAGTTGTAGTGGGTAAGAAGTTACAGCCGTACTTCCAGAGCCAAATGATTGTTATGGTATCATCTTTCCCACTACGAACCATTTTGCACAAGCCCAAACTCCCGAGAAGGCTTTCTAAGTGGGCTGTGGAGCTGGAGGAGTACGACAACATCTACCAGCAGAGAACGACCATCCAATCACAAGTCATCATAGACTCCATCGCTGATTTCAGTATCGATATGATGCCAAAAGATGAAGATGCAGATGAAGATGAAGATGAAGATGAATTGAAGACAACATGAGGAGTCACTCTCGAGGAATTGATAATCTACACATACGGCACATCGAACGCTAAAGGAGTCAGGCTCGGCCTGGTAATTAATTCTACATCAGGAAAGGCGTTCTGCAAGGCTGTCAGCTGCTCGTTGATCACAAATAACGAAGAAAAATATGAAGCCACAATCCAAGCCCATGAATTAGCCTACATATTGAGGGTCAGTGAGGTTAGTCTTCATAATGACTCACATCTGTTGGTCAACCATGTTAACGGATTATTTTCAGCCAAAGATGCTTGTATTCAGGAATACCTAGGTAAAATGGAGGCTCGTCTGAAAATTTTCAATAATAGAAGTTTGCTCAAGTACCAAGGGAGGAGAACACAGAAGCTAATGCACTAGCCAGAGTAAACACCACTGGACTTGTCTGGGACTGGCGTCACGTGCTGATCGAATACTTGGATAAAGGATTACTTCCCGACGATAACAATAAGAGTAAATGCCTAAAGATGCAAGCGGCCTGCTACTGGCTAAGTGCCTTGGCCAGACACAAGCCGATTACGTACTAAGGGAGATCCATGAAGGACATTGCGAAAATCACTCTGGAGTAAGGGCCCTAGCCCGGAAGGTTATCAGAGCAGGTTATTACTGGCCTTGAGTAGAGGACGATGCTAGCAAACTCTTCAGAGCATGTGACAGCTGTCAGCGATTCTCCCATACATTTCATCAGCTAGCAGATCCACTACACTCACTAATTGCGCCATGGCTTTTCATGAAATGGGGGATGGACATTGTAGAGCCGATGCCCAAAGCACCCGGAGGCATCTGATTCCTGCTCATAATGACTGATTACTTCACCAAGTAGGTGGAAGCGGCGTCATACGCCCAAATTTGAGAAAAGATGATACAATTCATCTGGAAGCACATCAAGTGCCGATTTAGAGTTCCTGCCGAGATTACTTGCGACAATGGACCTCAGTTCATAGGAGTCAAGGTTATAGAATTCTTGAACTAATGGAAAATAAAGAGAATACATCAACATCGTACCAACCCTCGAAAATAAAGAGAATACATCAACATCGTACCAACCCTCAGCAAACGTTCAGGCTGAATCTTCAAACAAAACCATTATGGACAGCCTGAAGAAGCGGCTCGAGGAAGCTAAAGGTAAGTGGCTAGATGAGTTACCAAGAGTTCTGTGGGCCTATCGCACAACGGCGAAAGAGAGCACAGGAGAAATCCCATTCTCGTTGACATATGGGGCAGATGCTGTGATCCTTGTTGAGATAGGCAAGTCTTGCATGTGCCGATCATTTGCTGAAGAGGGGCCCAACAACAAAACCTTGGCAGTTGCACTCGACCTACTGGATGAGCACCGAGAACTAGCGGCAATTTGCCTAGCGGCTAAAAAACAATGAGTGGAACATTACTATAACGCGAGGACTAATTTACGCTCCTTCAACATAGGAGATTTGGTCCTCCGAAAAATATCTCTAAGCACCAAGGCGGCCAATGCAGGCAAGCTAGCCCCACACTAGGAAGGGTCATACAAGATCCGGGGCATCGTTGGAAAATGAGCGTACACTCCTAAGGACATGGAAGGAACAACTATCCCAAATAACTAGGACATCACATGTCTTAAAAAGTATTACTCTTGAAAGGCCAGTAGGCCCACGTACTCAAGAGATTTACTTTCTTTCTTGTTCTTCTTATTTTTTGAAGCGTATCTACCTCCAAGAAATGTTATCTAAGTTTACTAAACTTTTATTCGGCCCTTGCGCACATTTTATTTAACTACTTACGTTCTAGTCATCTAAATCCAATCATTCATAGCCCTCAACCATATTTTGAGTTTATGTAAAACACTCACTTCTTATTGTGAGTTAGAGTCGAACACTAGCTCAAGCTAGATAGATTCTAGTTAAACAATCTGGTAGTATCGTATGTTGAAATCATCAATTCAATATTCGCACCTATGTGAGTCGGGGACGCCCACCTACACAGTGCTGTAAAGACTTAATCAATCGAGTGGATAAGCAAAACCATTCTCTATGAACCCAAAAATGGCCCGTTAATCACAACGGGCTAAAGAAGTCCCCTTGTGGGCACAGGTCATGCCCTATAAAAAGTCATTTATTGTGGACCCATCTAAGATATCATTTACTGGTTCATAGTAAAAGTCGTATTCTACAAGCGCACAAACACACGCCCGCATAGATGTATAACACTGCTTGACCATATTCAAGTAAAAATGCAAGCATGCACAAAAAACAAATATTGATGGACGTCAGGTTTCATTAATATCAAAAGCTCGTAGGCTATAATATACAATAAAATTCTTGAGTACAATATTGCTTATATTGGTTTTTTCTAGCTATTATGATGTCCCGAGGGACTTGTCTGAAAAGTCTTCTGGTGTTCGAGCAATAAAAAATCTTCACTTTGAGTTGAAACTCTCGTCCGAGCTGAGGATGGTTTGAGCATTCTCTTGGCGGATAGCGGCTGATGTCTCGGACGCCCCCGAACTGTGTGGAAAAAAATATGCCACCTATTGTTATGGGGATACAAGTCCAGCTGATGAGACTAGACTTATCCTATAAGTCATCGGGCACATTGGATACATGCCTGTTCCACGAGTTACGACCATTCAGGCGGTATGGGCGTAGAATGCAAGGCATATATCCTACCGCCTAAGATTACAATCTCCTAGTTAGAGTTTTGTATATACCACCGCCTTAATTTTATAGGCTCATGAGCCTCATTAGTCTTTCGTATTTTACCATAATTAGGACTGCGTATCCGCTGCTATAAATACCTCTCCTTATATTGTATTGTACATCAAGCGATTCACCACTGAATCCGACTATTCTCAAGGAATAAAAGCTCTTTACTTTCTTGTCTATTATTTTCCTCTTTATTTATTTACTTTTCGTCGTATTTTACTGTATTGCTTGTGACCCTTTCATAAATTTAAGTGTTTAACCTAGACGCATAAATTTAGGCATAAACAGTTTGGCGCCTACCGTGGGGCCCATGCAATTGCGGGTATTCTACGAAGAAAAGGTGCAGTCATGTCAGACATAACACCCCAAAGAACATTGCCGACACTGTAGAACAGTTTGTACAGGAACCTGGCGATCCAGGTGTGCAGCAAAACGATCCCGCCAAGAAGTCAGTCTATGTGCCCAGCGACGGTGAATGTGATCAGTCATGCAAAGGTAATTCTGATCTAAGAGGTTTTCTTGCTAAGCTTTTCACAACCCTGTCAGCACGGGTAGAGCAGAACTTGGTTAACATGGTCGATGGTATATCTCAGAAGTTAGGAACTATGTTGGCTGGATCGTCTCAGAGGCCAGCATCCCCGTAAGGACTAGCGTCCACTCCTAATCGCAGGCTAAACATGGATGCTGCTTCTGAAGGTTCAACAGCAGTCAATAATCAAGTCCTCAAAGGAACACCTTTCATTCATGACATCCTAAAGGAGATGCAAGCTATCCACGATTGGATCGGTAACGTACCGGGTGCACGACCTCAGGTTACCACCGTAGATGAGCAAAAGTTTTATAAGCATGCATACAAAGCAAGCTCTGCACCGATCCGCGTACCAAAGTACTTCCATCTGCCAAATAACTTGAAGTATGATGGAACAACGGATCTGGATGAACATATTGGTGCATATTACACATTGGTTAAGAGCAACAAGATCTCAGAGGAACAAATCCTATCTGCTCTTGTGAAAAGGTTCGGCTCAACTTTAACCAAAGGTGCCCTCGCCTGGTACACTCAGCTACCGATGGGCTCTATTGAGTCATTCACCTAGATGAGAGATCTATTCAAGAATGCGCACTCTGGCGCCCGCAAACGGGAGAAGCGCATGGAGGATATCTTTGAGATTCGGCTGCGCGACGACGAGCTGTTAAAAGATTATCTTGAAAGATTTAAGAGGAAACACATGGAGCTTCCTCCAGTCCCCAATAATAACGATGTGGTAGCTTTTGGCAAGTGCTTGAATTCCAAAGGGTCGCTGTCTACCAGGGAATTGCAGTGAAGTATAACTCAACACCCTGTGCCGATATGGAGTTCCTTATATCAAAGATACACTAAAAAGCTCCGCCTGGAGCTTGAATACTCTCAGAACCCAGAAGTTAAATGGAGAAAACGAGCAGGAACTCCATCATTTGAGGGAGAAGGGGATGGAAGAAAAGTAAAAAGGAAGAGGCAGAGTAAAGCGGGAGCGGCAAAGCAAGGAAACGCCCGAGGGCCCATATCCAAGGAGAAACAAACCGAGCACCTTAGCTTCAAAGATTTTGGTTTGCGAGTCAACACCGTGGAACTAGTTGTGAATCACTTTGTCATACCCAATTTTAGAGTCAGCTCGAAGTGAGTCGGGTTTCAGATTTGACTGGGTAACTCGTTTGAGTTCAAGAGTTGGAGTCGCCACCTAATATAGTTTTCTAAGGTGTATTAGGTCACCTAAACGTCTAACGTCGAGTTTAATTATCATACTAGTCCGGTTTTAGAGATTCAACGGGTAAGAAGTCCAAATGACTCGGGGAAGAAGGTGTTAGGCACTTCCCCAAGACCCACGAAAGGTGGTTCCCACCTGAGTCTATATTTTGAGATGTCGTAGTAAGGTTGTGAGCATTATTATAGGCAATACTAACTTAAAAGGTCACTTTAGTGTCTAATTTATGAAAGTAAATATAACTATGCAAATTTAAACAACACACGTACAAATGAGTTTCAAATTTTACAAATACGACTTATATTTTACGCCTAATCGCGTTTCAAAGCCTCTAATACAAATGTCTAATCGCATAGTAAGGTTAAATCTGCAAGAGGCATTGCAGTTCAGTTTATTTAAATCTGCAAGAGGCATTGCAATTCAGTTTATTTATGTAATTTTAACCTTTGAAACAGTTTTGCACAAATAGACAATTTTGTAAATAATTTCAGATTTCGGCCAAAACCAAATGGGTGTTATTTTAAAAATAAAATGTTAGCCATTTAGGATCGGTATGACTCGTCATTAATTGTCGAGTCCTAACCTTAATGGCTATTTTTGTTTAGGGGTCAGTTTTGAAAAGTATTAAGATAAAGGGGCTATTTTTCAAAAGAGGGTTACACAAAGCACATAAATGCAAATAAGGGGGTTGTCGCGCATAGATATAAATATAGACATGCAAATACATGTATACTTAATAGTTTTAGACTTTAAAAATATTTTATATACTCGTATAGTCGACCCCTATCACTTATACACCCCTAGGAGCTTTAAAGTAATGAAAAATAGTTTTAGCACATATAAAGGCCCTATTTGAAAATATCTTTGGGCCTGGATCATTTATGCAAAGAGGAGCGTTCTAAATTTTTAAAAACAATCCAGTTTTAAGCAATCATAGCACAATTAGCCCCTTATTCAAATAAAATTCCAGATTTAACGTTAAAAGCATGCTTTCAAGTGTTTTAACTCTAAAACCTGTGAAAAGTGATTGATAGAGCAATGTTATCGTTTAGAAGTTCTATTCCAAAACGTGCAGAAATAATAGTCTAATTTTTAACCAGAAAATGCTATACAGGTTCAAAACATCATGGTCTTTGAGTGATGCAGCACATAAGGGAGAAAGGTTAGGAGGAGGCTCCTAGGTAGTCAATATACACAGCCTAGTAGCTGTGCTCCCTGTGTTAAACTGATACAAACAGGAAACCTAATGAATATACATAGTGGGTACAGTTTCTAAGGGGCAAAAGGTATACAGAAAAACAAGTGGGGTGTCTCCCATGAGTTCAAGCATAGCAGGGGTCTCAAATAATTGTGCTTAAGCAGTCACTTTATAGCACAACTGATGGACTTCTCAAAGTCCTAAATCTGCAACTAAACAAAGCTGGTATGGCCTGTCATAGCCATCCATTTAAAGCTGCATTCAGGGGTTAGCAGGAGCTCCAACAAGGATCCAAAGCCAGTATAGAATGAAGAGGTTTCACACAAGAATGGATAGTATAAACAAAGAAGGAACAAGCAAGAAACAAGCAGGGGTAGGCAGGTAGTACAGGCACCAGTGACAAAGAACTAGAAAATAATCTGGGACAGTGGTTATTGTAAAGAACAGGAGCAGAAGTAACAAGAAGCAGGCAACTCCCAATTGATGAGAAATATTCAGGAGAAAGAGAGAGTGTAGTGCTCTGTGTGTGTTGAATTGTTTTTGCAGTTGGAACTGTCTATTGTATATAAGAGAACTGATTTATATAGGTAAGGGGTGGGGAATTAAATTCAGCCGGGTGATAACAAAATAGGCAAAGAAATATTGTTCCCTGAAGTCAGAGGGAGCTACTTTGGTACTCTTTCCTATTATAAGTCAATCAATACCTAACTTAAGGAAAATCACACCTCTTAACAAGTATAGTTCCTCCCCTTAATCAATAACACGGCCAAGTTCAAGAATTTGTTATGCAAAGTGTCTCAAACTAATCTAGGCTTGAGAATCAATGTATTAGCTTAACAGATTTTAAATAAACATCAATTGATACTATGTCAATTACAAAGACCAACTTCCTTTCCAATTTTCAATTATGCTAAATTGGATAACTCTCCAGTTTTCAATTTTAGGCAAGTCAAGATCATTCAGTCGACTAAATACAATGCTAGGTACAGGGGTGATCAAAATCACTTTTTAAAATGATCACAAATTCCAAAGAGTAAATCCTAACGATACAATAAAGAACACCAACTGCATACATGTTAAAACTCAGGCATTCAAGGCCTAAGGGTCACAACAGGGGTTGAAGGGAAAATCAATGCTCGTTTTGACAGTGTATTATTGTGAACTAGAATGAGAACAAGTGTAGTTACCCCCAAATTAATTTAGGTGTAGCAATTAACTAAACATGCAAATATCTAATTAATCAGTTAAAAGACCAAGTTAAGCATGGATGTCACATATTAACTTCTAAAACTGTAAAACGACAGAGGAAAGGGAATACCCATTTTACGTCGGAGTCGGGACAAATCGACCCGTCGTGAATTGACTTTGCGCGAGGGGTTTCTCACCCCTTTTCAGGTGATAGCATTATTTAGAATACTCTGGACCACGTCGGAGGCATTTTCCGGCAGTGGTGACTCCGTCGACGAGGGTTAAGAATCGACCTCGTTTGAATGTTGTCGAAAGAGTATGGGTTTTGTAGCGGTTGAAATGCAACACCCGAATATGTCATTTTCCCCAAATTTGACCGGCCAAATTGGCCAGAAAACACCCTGACAGTGGTTGCGTGACGTTTCTCCGCGGAGAGAGAAAGAGAGATTTTATCGGGTGAGTTGAGGGATGAAATGGGGGAATAGGGTTTAGAGGGTTGTTTGGGGAATAAAAATGGAAGTTTTGATCTCAGCCATCGGATTGTACACGTGGACGGCTGAGATCAATCCACGTAGGCGTTGAGGTGTTAAAAATTTGATGATGTGTGTGCAGACGTGCATATATATATATATGTGTGTGTGTGTGTGTATAAATAGTGTATAAAAGCCTTTAAATTAAGTATAAATGCGTATAAACTGCGTAAAATATTTATGAAAAAATTATAACATTAAGAAAAATAATTAGCAAGGCTAAATAATTGAAAAAAATCTATTATGTTAGGTTAAAATGAATATTTTAGGCGTTGTCCTTAAAACAACAATAATTGTGAAAAACATTGACAAGACATGCAAGTTTTGTAAAAATGTGACCGTTCGTGCAAATGCTTCTAAAATAGTCTAATAAGCATACGTGCACGAGATAATGACTCAGGATGGTGGGTAGATGTAGGATATTTATGTGGTCATCAATGCAATTTGTCGGAATAACGGCTATTAAGATAGGAGGGACAAAATTAGGTGTCAACTGCTGCCCCTCTTTGCCCGGGGATGATGAAAGAGTCTTCGGGCAAAGACATAGACAGAACGACCAATTTTGTCACGACTCTAGAGGAGTGCTTACGACTTACGGGAATTGTTGAGTAGTTAGGTCGTAATGTTCGCATTTTCTGAGTGTATATCCTGCAATAAAGATGAGTCTGCACAATAATGTATAAGCGAATGTATAATGTACCTCCCTATCGGGCTAGATCGTCTGTCCAGGATTCTTTGCCCTATGCAGGTATGTCCGCTATGCTCGACTGTGCGTCTTTTGCTGTGCCAAATGTTAGATTCGACATCGGGATGTATACCCTCAGTCGATGCATCGGGCTGTGTACCCTCCGCCAAGAATTAAAATGAAAAATCAATGTCGGGCTGTGTACCCTCAATCGACGCTTCGGGCTGTGTACCCTCAGCTAAATTAAATGACAAATCGACATCGGGCTGTGTACCCTTAGTCGACGCGTCGGGCTGTGTACCCTCAGCTAATTTAAATGCAAATCGATATCAGGCTGTGTAACCTCAATCGACGCTTCGGGCTGTGTACCCTCAGCTAAATTAAATGACAAATCGACATCGGGCTATGTACCCTCAGTCAACGCCTTGGGCTGTATACCCTCAGCTAAATTAAATGCAAATCGATATCGGGCTGTGTACCCTCAATCGACGCTTCGGGCTGTGTACCCTCAGCTAAATTAAATGCAAATCGATATCGGGCTGTGTACCCTCAATCGACGCTTCGGGCTGTGTATCCTCAGCTAAATTAAATAACAAATCGATATCGGGCTGTGTACCCTCAATTGACGCTTCGGGATGTATACCCTCAGCTAAATTAAATGCAAATCGATATCGGGCTGTGTACCCTCAATCGACGCTTCGGGCTGTGTACCCTCAGCAAATTTAAATGACAAATCGATATCGGGCTGTGTACCTCAATCGACGCTTCGGGCTGTGTACCCTCAGCAAATTTAAATATGATAGGAGGAATTTGATAACCTTTGTCGAACTATGTTTGTCGTGTGTTGCCGAGTTGCGTATATTTTGTGCCTGCATCCAAAGAAAGATTGGTGAGTTGTGCGGGGTGGTTTGGTTTGTGCATTCTTGGCTTGCTTCGCGCTCGCTGCCCATGAGTGTCGGGACCTTGGCCGAGCAGATAGGGATATGTATAAACAGTAAATAATGCAAATATTTTGAAAAACTTTTATGAGAAAGAATTGAAGTGAAATATTTTATCCCATTGAGTCACAAGTCGCGTTGTGTAAAGCCATAGTTTTCGCTTTTCATGCTGTTCCATACTCCATCAAATGAATTTTGAGGGCGACCTCAAAATTCTGCCCCAGTTTGTGTTTGAAATTTTTTAGAGGTTCTCAAAAATTTCTGCCCCAGTATCAACTAAGTTTGTCCTCTAGGAATTTTTGAGAGTTCCTCAAAAATTCTGCCCCAGTATTTGCTTTATGGGAAGATGAAATTTTTATATTTATGCGACCGAACCTTGAGTAGGTTGCCTACGTATCCCACTTGGTGAATCAGGTCGTAACGTAGTTCAGATTATATGATGTATTGTAGAATGACGAAATCACTAACTAGTACAAGCTCTTATACATAGTATCTTTTGACAGCATCTGAGTTGATTGGTTTAGGCCAGACTTCCCCATCCATTTCTGCCAGTATAAATGCTCCTCCATACAGAACTCGGTAAACCATGTACGGCCCTTGCCAATTTGGTGCAAATTTACCCTTTGCCTTTTCTTGATTGGGAAATATCTTCTTCAGTACTAATTGTCCAGGTTCGAATGATCTCTCTCGAACTTTCTTGTTAAATGCCTTAGCCATTCTCCTCTGATATAATTGCCCATGACATAATGCATTTAGCCTCTTGCCATCGATGAGGGCCAATTGCTCCATTCTTCTTTTGATCCATTCGGCGTCCTTCAACTGTGTCTCTTGGATGATTCTTGTTGCTCCCAACGCACACGCAAGTATACGTGGTCGACAAGTAATAAAGTGATAAGTCAAGTATCGTTCCCACGAGGACTATTCAGACTGGACTTCCAACAAACAATTTCTAACCAACTATCCAGGGATCTTTTTCCAATAGTGGGGATTTAGTTAACTAAAGAACAGTAATTAAAAGGGTAAAAGTGAATTCAAACAATGGAGCAAACTTGGTTGTTATCAGTAATAAGGAGACGGTCGAGGGTCGAGGGTCAGAGTTACGAACAATCCAGTTGAGTTTTCCAATTGATTCCACTTCTTAAATCCCGGGTTACTAACTGACAGATTAAATGTACCTGTGAAAACCTTTCGATTCTTCACAGTCTATGCAGGCTATTTCAATCCCTATATGTCTATGGGTTGAATCACGTGCACACATTAACGAATTCTGTAATTAGTTGAACTAGGCGAGCAAGTATATGTCTATCCTACTCACAAATTGGTTCCCCGATGCCCGGGTTCACAAACTAGTCCTATTCTTTCTTATTACGTAATTAAATTCCCTCTTTCGAGTTCAATCTAAAAACCATAGATAATGCGTAATAATCGGGCCCTGACAATTGCACAAGTAAAATCAAGGAAGAACAAGTAACCCGTAATGGGATTCAAGTAATGGGAATCAATCTTCAAACATCAACTTTCATGAAATACTCTAATCCTAGAACTAGAGATTTAGCTACGCATACTCATAATAACAACACAAGGATTTGATGTAATAATGAAATAATGATGTAATAGATTAATGGAAGGAAGAAAAACCCTTGTTCTTGATGTTATGAGCTCTCCAATTGCTCCAAAGTCTGAACCCCTATCAAAAATTAAGTAAAAGAGTATTTATAGGGTTTACAAACACCTAGTAATAAGTTAGACCCAAGCCTAGACGAAATAGGAAGCAAAAATCCGCACAATGGGCGCTATAACGGGCGCCCCGCGCCTCGTAACGCGCTACAACAACCAAAAGACGTCGAAATTGGCACGCTATAGCCACGCGCTGCATGGGAAACCGCACTGGGGCACTGGGCGCTATAGCTGGCGCGCCACGTGCCCCAAAGCGCCCAGCAAAAATGCTTGTTCCTTGGTCCGAAATCTCGCTCATGTCGTGCCCTCGTGTGCTCAATCCAATCCTCAATCAACTTCCAATCAATTCTTGCTCAATCACGCTCCTAAAAGCTCCAAATGCACTGCATAACAACCTACACACGCATGACATCAAATTAGTGTAAAACCACATTCACAAACAATAAAACGAGCGAATAACAAGCTCATACATGCGGAAATATTAAGAAAACATTGGCATAAAATGCTAAACATCACCACCTCACACTTGAACCTTTGCTCGCCCTCGAGCAAGTCACATCTCACTTCCGAACCTAGGTAAAACAGGTCTGCCTATGACTATGGTTGATACCGATCATTGAACAAATGCATACATGACTACTATGGATCCACAAACATGCCAACAATTTACCAAACTCAAAATATGAGAACAACCACCCCAAAATAGCTCAAATGCACAAACTCAACTTATTGCAACCATGCTTCCACAAAATCACACCTATCTACTAGACCAAGAACCATCAACTTCACCTATTTCATGCAAACCATGTGCCCTCACCCATATGAAGCAAAAGAGTGCCCCCCCAAAGATCACACACAACAATAAATATCACGAATAGAACGGGGGCAATAACAAATGAATTCACTCACTCTCATGAAAGTCTCACATGTCACACACAATGTACCATAGGCTTGCCCGTAGTGTAGGACTCCACTAATGTAAGCTCACTCCAATCGGGATTAACTAGGACTTTAAAAAGGTTGTAATGTAGGCTAAGGGGCGGGTAGGATACATATGGTAATAGTGACTACCTCCCTAAGCACTTTAATACATCACACTTATTTCAAACACAATTCCCATCAAAACCACCCAATCAACAACTTTCACACACACCTTCTCAACAAGTAGCAATATTTCTTTTAAGCACACACTAGCAAGGAATGGATATTCTTTTCTCTTTATTTCCTTTTTTTTTCCACAATTTTTTCTTTTCAACTTCATTATTTTCCAACCTTGCCAACGCTTTTCACCACTTCACAATTTTAACAATTATTCCCCTTCATTCGCTCCACTCAAAAACCTCCCAATATCCAACCACAACTCCAAAATAGTATCACAATATCAACTAAAGTGCTTAAGGAGTAAAGGGCCAAAATAGAACAAGTTAGAACAAGTGGGTAGGCTCGGGGTGTGGGTGTCAACAAAAAGGTTAAAGAAATCACAACAATTTTTTCAAGGTGTATATGTAAGGGTAGGCAAATCAAAAGAAAGCCTGTATCATTTCCCGACTAGAGCAAACCTAGGATTTCGCGTTGCACACACACGGGGCAAGTTCTAGACATTAATATGCAAACATGGAGCAAACAAGAATATGCCTCACACACACATTGCACATGATCCACACAAAAAGGCTCCATCAACAACTCTCAATCAAGCATCTAGAGTGCAACTTGTAGAAAATTAAGCACTAATGCACAATGTTCACAATAAAGTCAAGCAAGTGGACTCAAGCATCTCAAGGAGGTTATTCCATTTTTTTTTCTAGGCATGCATCTCAATTTAAAAACCAAAAGACACCACAAATAGCACATGCAACAAGTTCAAGTCCACCGGTATCAAACAAATCAAAGGCACCTAGCATTCCACCTATTTCTTTTCGTCTAGGGCCACTTATAACTATTCTAATCCTAAAAATAAAAACTACCCGGTTCAAAGGTCTCCCCGTGGAAAAGAACCGAGGCCATAAGAAAAACCACGGGGTGGATGACATGTACCACTAATAAAGACTAAAAGGAAAATCTTTTTGGAATTTTTCATTGGTTTTCTAAATTTTTTTTTCATATATTAAAGCAAGAAATAAATCAAAATAAAGTCAAGTGACAAAAGAAAATCCTACGGTACATGCATCCCTAACCTCAAAAATAAATAAAAGGGTAGCTCCCCACCCCACACTTAAACTAAGCAATGTCCTCAGTGCTAAAAATAGGAAAGTGCAAGGTAAAGAAAACTTCCCTGAAGATTCTAGTCCTTGGTGCTAGCATCCTCCAAGCTTCCATATAGTATGAGGTACTCAGACTTCCCCCAACAGGTCATCAATATGAGACAAGGGTGAGGACACCCCACACTTAGCATCGACATTACATGAACCTACAATCCAAGGAAAAATAAAACTACGTAACACTATAAATAAAATAATACAAGTACAAACTCGGGTTGCCTCTCGAGAAGCGCCTTATTTAATGTCGTGGCACGACGATACTTTTAGCTCACTTCCAGCATTTACGTCTTCTCTTCTTACGACGAACTTTTGCTTTCTTCCTTTCTTTGAGAGAACCCATCTTCAAGTTCACATGTGGTGTACTTCCATGTTCTTGTCTGACACATTCGATCATAGAGCACTCTTTAACCTTAGCTATGTGCTCCTTCTCAGTATACATCTTGAAAGTAACCTTTTCTCCATGCGCTCTAACAGTCATCTCACCCAGCTCCATGTCAATAATTGCCTTCGAGGTGACTAAGAATGGTCTCCCCAAAATAATTGGAGCTTCTCGGTCCTCTTCATAATCTAGCACTACAAAATCAGTAGAGAATGTAAACTTACCAACTTTAAGCAACACATCCTCCAACATACCATCAGGGTGAGTGAGTGATCCATCCGCCATCTTAAGAGTAACTGAAGAGGGCTTGATTGCTCCTAGCCCTAACCTTTTGCAAACAGACAGAGGCATGAGATTTATGCTCGCACCCAAATCACACAAGGCACCAGTGATATCATGCCCTCCAATGGTACAAGGAATAGTAAACCTCCCAGGATCTTGAAGTTTTGGAGGTAGCTTGCTCAAGATTGTGCTACACTCCTCAACTAACTCAACTGTATCTATCTCCTGAGACTTTTTCTTCTTGACTAAAATCTCTTTTAAAAACTTCACAAAGGATGGCATCAATTCAAACACATCAGTCAAAGAAATATTAACTTGAAGTTCTTTCAACATACTCACAAATCTTTGATACATGATGGTATAAGTCTCTGGGGGAATGGTGGGGGCGGCAGAGGTGCCTCCTTTCTCTCTTCTTTCTTCTTTACCTTCTCCACTTTTTCAACTTTTTCAACTTTTTCTATTTCAGCCCTCTCCTCGGACTTGGCCATCAGCTCTCCACCTTCAATTAAAGTCACTGCAAGACATTGTTCAGGCTCTTTTTTAACAGTGCTTATTTCTCCCACCAACTGCCCCAACTGGTGCTCCAGGTTCTTTTGAGCATTGGCAAGATCTTGTATGGCTTGTGCATGGGCTGCAGTGTCAGCTATCATTCTCTGCTGGCCCGCCATTATCTGCTTTAGCATATCTTCAACTGAACTGCTAACCTGCTGTGGTGGAGCTGGAAGTGGGTGGTAATTACTCGGGGCTCTCGTATTGCCTTGATAATAACCATTACCAAACTGATTTTGACCCTGCAGCCTGTTTTGATTACCCACGTAATAAACTGACTCTGGATTAGAGGAGCAAACCTCTGTAGCATGATCTTGACCACAAACCTCACAAAAACTCTGGAGTTGTTGCACTGGAGCCACTGGTTGCTGCGTCTTTGGCAGAGCTAGCTTGCTAATTTGATTGGAAATAGCATCCATCCTCGCCCGTAGCTCTGAAACTGCATCTAACTGAAGTACCCCTGCAGATTTCTGCGTAATAGCTCTACCATCTCCCTGCCAATCAGGATTGCTCTGCGAAAACTTATCTAGTAAATCATTGATCTGGCCAAAATTTAAGGCTAATACTTAGCCTCCAGCAGCAGCATCTACCACGATCTTAGTATGCACATTCAACCCCTCAACAAAAGTATGTGCAACAACCTCATTGGATTGGTTATGGTGTGGACAATCTCTCAATAAAGCTTTAAATCGCTCCCAGGCTGAATACAAAGATTCTCCTTCTATCTGTCTGAAGGACATAATTTCATTCCTCAGCCGGGCTGTCTTGGCAGATGGATAAAATTTAGCCAAGAACTTCTTAGCCAAATCCTCCCAGGTAGTGATAGACCCAGGCTTTTCAGCCTTTAACCACTTCCTTGCTGCCCCAATCAGTGAAAACGGGAACAAAGTCAAACGAACATAATCAGTAGGAACACCAGCTGGTGTATAAGTATCACTGATCTCCAGGAAATTCTGAATGTGTTGCTGCGGATCTTCATGAAGTAATCCAGCATATTGCCCAGTCACATGCAGCAACTGAATCATGCTGGACTTAATCTCAAAGTGCCCGGTGATAGCGGGTTTAACTATGCTAGACGCTACCCCCTCCAGGCTGGGGAGAGCAACATCTCGCACAGCCAAAGCTAGTTCTGCTGCCATTCCTGTAGGTAAAGATCAAGCAGGACCTAATACCTGAAACAGCACAAAACTCAAATCAAAAATTAAACCTGAATAGATAATAAGTAATTGTTCAAAAAGAAATCAGTCAATTGTTTAGTCCCCGGCAACGGCGCCAAAAACTTGTTGCTCCCAACGCACACGCAAGTATACGTGGTCGACATGTAATAAAGTGATAAGTCAAGTATTTTTCCCACGAGGACTATTCAGACGTGACTTCCAACAAACAATTTCTAACCAACTATCCAGGGATCTTTTTCCAATAGTGGGGATTTAGTTAACTAAAGAACAGTAATTAAAAGGGTAAAAGTGAATTCAAACAATGGAGCAAAACTTGGTTGTTATCAGTAATAAGGAGACTGTCGAGGGTCAGAGTTACGAACAATCCAGTTGAGTTTTCCAATTGATTCCACTTCTTAAATCCCGGATTACTAACTGACAGATTAAATGTACCTGTGAAAACCTTTCTATTCTTCACAGTCTATGCAGGCTACTTCAATCCCTATATGTCTATGGGTTGAATCACGTGCACGCATTAACGAATTCTGTAATTAGTTGAACTAGACGAGCAAGTATATGTCTATCCTACTCACAAATTGGTTCCCCAATGCCCGGGTTCACAAACTAGTCCTAGTCTTGCTTATTACGTAATTAAATTTCCTCTTTCGAGTTCAATCTAAAAACCATAGATAATGCGTAATAATCGGGCCCTGACAATTACACAAGTGAAATCAAGGAAGAATAAGTAACCCATAATGGGATTCAAGTAATGGGAATCAATCTTCAAACATCAACTTGCATGAAATACTCTAACCCTAAAACTAGAGATTTAGCCACGCATACTCATAATAACAACACAAGGATTTGATGAAATAATGAAATAATGATGTAATAGATTAATGGAAGGAAGAAAAACCCTTGTTCTTGATGTTATGAGCTCTCCAATTGCTCCAAAGTCTGAACCCCTATCAAAAACTAAGAAAAAGAGTATTTATAGGGTTTACAAACACCTAGTAATAAGTTAGACCCAAGCCTAGACGAAATAGGAAGCAAAAATCCGCACAAGGGGCGCTATAACGGGTGCCCCGCGCCTCGTAACGCGCTACAACAACCAGAAGATGTCGAAATTGGCACGCTATAGCCACGCGCCGCGTGGGAAACCGCACTGGGGCACTGGGCGCTATAGCTGGCACGCCACGTGCCCCAAAGCGCCCAGCAAAAATGCTTGTTCCTTGGTCCGAAATCTCGCTCGTGTCGTGCCCTCGTGTGCTCAATCCAATCCTCAATCAACTTCCAATCAATTCTTGCTCAATCACGCTCCTAAAAGCTCCAAATGTACTGCATAACAACCTACACACACACGACATCAAATTAGTGTAAAACCACATTCACAAACTATAAAACGAGCGAATAACAAGCTCAAACATGCGGAAATATTAAGGAAACATTGGCATAAAATGCCAAACATCAATTCTTAAAGATGGTATCTCGACTTCCGCTGGTATCACTGCCTCGGTGCCATATACCAGCAAGTAGGGAGTAGCCCCCATTGATGTTCTCACTGTGGTGTGGTACCCTAACAGAGCATAGGGTAGGTTCTCGTGCCATTGCTTTGAATTGTCTGTCATCTTGCGCAATATCCTCTTGATGTTCTTGTTGGCTGCCTCGACTGCACCATTCATTTGGGGCCTATATGCGGTGGAATTGTGGTGCTTAATCTTTAAAACCTCACAGGTTGCTTTTATTAAGTAACTGTTGAGATTGGACCCATTGTCAGTGATGACGAATTCAGGGATGCCAAATCGACAGATCATTTTGTCGCGCACAAAGTTTGATACCACTTTCTTTGTCATTGATTTGTAAGATGCGGTTTCTACCCATTTGGTAAAATAATCAATGGCTACCAGTATGAAAAGATGTCCATTGGAAGCGGCTGGTTCGATAGGTCCTATTATATCTATTCCGCAGGCGGCAAAAGGCCAGGGCGATCCCATGATATTCAATTCATTAGGAGGCACTCGAATCATATCTCTGTGGACTTGGCATTGGTGACATTTCTTTGCGTGCCTTATGCAATCGTGCTCCATTGTCATCCAAAAATAGCCGGCCCTCAAAATCTTCTTTGCAAGCACGAAACCATTCATATGTGGGCCGCACATCCCAGAGTGTATTTCTTCAACCAACTTAGCAGCTTCTTTGGCGTGCACACATCTCAGCAATCCCAGATCAGGTGTCCTTTTGTACAACACTTCTCCGTTCAAAAAGAAACCATTTGCTAACCACCTCAGCGTCTTCTTTTGGAGAGTTGTTGCATTTTTTGGGTAAATGTCGTCTTTGAGAAGTTCTTTGATGTCGTAGAACCAAGGTTGTCCGTCTGATTCTTATTCTACATGATAACAATATGCTGGTTGTTTTCTCACTGCCACGGGTATTGAGTCAATGTAGTTCTTGTCGGGATGTTTGATTATGGAAGATATGGTAGCCAACATGCCGGAACTCTATCTTGGTGAACCTTTGCTTCAGCTCTTTTATGCACTCAAGGTATGGTAGTATCTTGGAGTTCTTTGCTGTCCATTCTCCTCGGACTTGGTGAATCAGTAAGTCGGAATCTCCGATTACTAACAGCTCTTGTATATTCATATCTACCGCCAATCTAAGACCCAAGATGCAGGCTTCATACTCCGCCATGTTGTTGGTCTAAGGGAACCTCAGTTTGACTGTGACAGGATAATGTTGTCCAGTCTCTGAGACTAATACCGCTCCAATGCAGACTCCTTTGAAATTCACTGCTCCATCGAAGAATAGTCTCCAACCATCATACTCTTCGGTGATATCTTCTCCTACGAACATGACTTCTTTGTCGAGGAAATAAGTGTGCAGTGGCTCATAGTCATCTCCCACTGGATTCTCGGCCATGTGATCAGCCAAGGCTTGAGCTTTTACCGCCTTTTGAGTGACAAAAGTGATGTGGAATTCGCTGAGAAATATTTGCCATTTAGCCAACTTTCCATTAGGCATCGGTTTTTGGAAGATATGCTTGAGAGGGTCCATCCTTGATATCAGCAATGTTGAGTAAGATGTCAAGTAGTGCCTCAGCTTTTGTGCTATCCAGGTCAGCGCACAGCACATGCATTCCAACAATGTGTACTTGGCCTCGTAAGGAGTGAACTTCTTGCTTAGATAGTATATTGCTTGCTCCTTTCTTCCAGTTGAATCATGTTGCCCCAATACAAAACCAAATGTCGAATCTACCACAGACAGGTACAAGATTAAAGAACACCCAGGCTCGACTGGAACCAACACATGTGGGCAAGACAAGTACTCCTTTATCCGATCGAATGCTTTTTGGAAGTCTTCCGTCCATTCAATTGCTGCGTCTTTCTTCAGTAGCTTAATGATTGGTTTGCAGGTGATAGTGGACTGTGCTATGAACTGGCTGATGTAGTTGAGCGTTCCCAGAAATCTCATGACCTCTTTCTTGCTTCTTGGCGGCGGCAATTCTTTGATGGCTTTGATCTTGGACGGATCCAGCTCGATACCCCTTCTACTGACGATGAAACCTAGAAGTTTCCCTACTGGAACACCAAAAGCGCACTTTGCTGGATTTAGCTTCAAATTATACTTTCGCAAGCGATTGAAAAACTTGCGCAAGTTGTCAAGGTGCTCTGAACTCTTCTTTGATTTGATGATCACATCATCCACGTAGACTTCAATCTCTTTGTGCATCAAGTCATAGAACATAGTTGTCATTGCCCTCATGTAAGTTGCCCCAGCATTCTTCAACCCAAACGGTATAACCTTGTAGCAATAAGTCCCCCAAGAGGTAGTGAAAGCTGTCTTCTCGGTATCCTCCTCATCCATGAGCACTTGATGGTAGCCTTTGAAACAATCTACAAAAGACTGTAGTTCATGTTTCGCGCAGTTATCAATCAGGATGTGTATATTTGGCAAAGGAAAATTATCTTTCGGGCTTGCTCTATTCAGATCCCTGTAGTCCACACAAACTCGGAGTTTCCCATCTTTCTTCGGCACTGGGACAATGTTAGCTAACCAGGTTGGGTATTTGACTGTTTTCAAGATTCCTACATTGAGCTGCTTGGTTACCTCCTCCCCAATTTTCAACAGAACGGACGACTTGAAAGTTCGGGCTTTATTTTTGATCGGAGGAAAGCCCGGATTGATAGGTAATTTGTGAGCTACCACATTCGTACTTATGCCAGTCATGTCGTCATACGACCAGGCGAATACGTTCTCATATTCTTTAAGAAACTCAGTGTACCGCTTTTTATCTTCGGTGGTGAGATGCTCACTGATCTTGGTCTCCTTTACGGTTTCTTCATCTCCTAGGTTTATCACTTCAGTTTCCTCTAGGTTTGGCTTAGGCTTATTTTCGAATCTTTCAATTTCCTCTTGTGTGGTTTCATCAAAATCATCATAATCAAACCCAGTTTCCTCAAGCTCTACTGTTTCATTACACGTTGTGATTGTAGACTCAATGGGGTTATTAATTTGAGTGCTGAAAAAATAAAATATTGCAAAATTAAAAGATTAAAACAAAAGAATAAATGGGAAATAGTGCGATATTTTATTTATGAATCCTTGCAAAACAAAGTTTGTAGGGAGACATATGAAGCAAGAAAAATACAAATTCCACGACTCAAAGTCGGGTTTTATTTTGGAAAGCATGAAATAAACTCTATCCCCAGCTCTACCAAGGTCCACGGTAAGCTCGGGCCCAGTTGCTGATCCAATTGTTTATGGCAGCTCCAGATCCAGCCTTTGTCAGTCCAGGAGGTTCAACATGTTCTTCCAGGATCACACAGCGGTCCTCATTAGATATGAACAGATTTTGCACTCCAGCCAGCAGGTCCTCTTCGGTATCAACTATCTTTGGCTCAACTCCTTGCGCGGCAGATACCTCCCCTTTCGGCCATACAAGTATCCAGACGAGACGAATATATGTAGGAGAGTCTTGGTGCTTTTCTTGTAGAATTTGAAGTCCAATGATGCTTCCTCCATGCTCTCTTCATAAGTCACAATGTACCCTATGGCAGCTTTCTCATTATCGGGCCTCATCATAATTTTAATCGGCTCAACCATGCCATCTAGGTTCTTGCCCAAATCTTTACCAGGTTCATAACCTTGCTTTATCATGATGCCTACAACCCAATCTCCGGGCCGTTTTTCAGGTTGTGGGAGTACATATGGCTCTTCAATCACCACCTCCATAGGTTCGGGCGCTTTAGATAGCCACACTTCCTTTTGATGTTCGGCATTTTATGCCTACTTTTCCTTAATATTTCCGCACATTTGAGCTTGTTTTGCACTTGTTTGGTAGCTTGTGAATGTGGTTGTACGCTGATGTTGTGTTGTTCGTGTGTAGGTCGTTACGCGATACATTTGGAGCGTTTCGAAGCTTGATTGAGCATGAATTGGTTGAAGGATGTTTGAAGATTGGATTGAGCACACAAAGGCACGACACAAGCCGAGTTTTGGAGCGAAGAAGAGCAGTTTTTGGCTTGGCGCTACAGCTCCCGCGCCGCGCAGCCTACCGCGCGCAGAGGCTGGCGCTTTTGGCATGCGACGTAGGGCTAAAGCACGAAGCCTGGAGGCGTGGTCTGGTTGTGGTCACGCTTTTCGGGGCGCGGAGCGCCCGTTGTAGCGCCCCTTGTGCGCGATTTTACTCCCTATTCCTTCTAGTTTTGGGTCTAACTTATTACCAAGGGTTTGGAAACATTATAAATAGTTATTACTTAGTTTTTGTAAGGAGTTCTTGACTTTGGGCAATATTGAGAGCTACGTACTTCATTGAACAAGGGTGATTCTTAATCTTTCATCTATTACATCAATTAATTCATTATTACATCAAATCTTTGCCTTGTGATTATGAATATGTGTGGCTAATTTCCTTACGTTCTGGGGTTAGAGTTTTACATGAAAGTTGATTGTTGAAGATTGATTCCCATTGATTGAATCCCATAACGGGTTACTTATTCTTTCTTGATTTCACTTGTATAATTGTTAAGAGCTCGATAATTATGCATTATCTATGGTTTTTGGGTTGAACTCGAAAGAGAGAATCTAATTACGTAATAAGAAAGAATAGAACTAGTTTGTAAACCCGGGCATCGGGGAACCAATTCGCGAGTAGGATAGACATATACTTGCTTGCCTAGTTTAACTCATTACAGAGATCGTTAATGCGTGCATGTGATTTAACCCATAGACATATAGGGATTGAAGTAGCTTGCATAGATTGTGAATAACTGAAAGGTTTTCATAATTACAATTACTCTGTCAGTTAGTAACCCGGGATTTAAGAAGTGGAATCAATTGAATACATCAACTGGATTGTTCGTAACTCTGACCCTGGACCGTCCTCTTAATATTGATAACACCCAAAGTTTGCACCATTGCTTGACTACACATCTGGCACTTTAATTACTGCTTTTTGGTTACAAAAACTCTCACCAATTAAGAACAAGACCCCTGGATAGTTTGATAGAAATTGTTTACTAAGTATTAGTCTGCACAGTCCTCGTGGGATCGACACTCGACTTTGTCACTTTATTACTTGGCGACCGCGTATACTTGCGTGTGCGTTGGGAGCAACAAGTTTTTGGCGCCGTTGCCGGGGACTATTACGGACTAATTTCTTTTTGAACGATTACTTAATTTCTATTCAGGTTTAATTTTGTGTTTAGTGTCTTGTGCTATTTCAGGCTACAGGTTTTTGCATGCAAAGGAATAAGAAGGACGAACCACTCGCACCTTTTGATCCCGAGCCTGAAAGAACCTTGAGAAGGTTAAGACAGGAAGCAAGAGATCGAGAAGCACTAGCAATCGTACCTGCTTCTTTACCTATTGAAATGGCAGAAGAACAAGCAATAGCAGTGCGAGATGTGGCTCTCCCTAGTCTGAAGGGGGTGGAGTCTAGTATTGTGAAGCCTGCTATTACTGGAAACTTTGAGATCAAGCCCGGCATGATTCAGTTGCTGCATGTGACGGGGCAATATGCTGGATTACTTCATGAGGATCCACAGCAACACATTCAAAACTTTCTGGAGATCAGTGATACTTATACACCAACGGGTGTGCCTACTGATTATGTTCGTTTGACCTTGTTCCCATTTTCATTGATAGGGACAGCAAGGAAGTGGTTAAAGGCTGAGAAGCCTGGGTCTATCACTACTTGGGAGGATTTGGCTAAGAAATTCTTGGCTAAATTTTATCCGTCTGCTAAGACAGCCCGGCTGAGGAGTGAAATCATGTCATTCAGACAGTTAGATGGTGAATCTTTGTACTCAGCCTGGGAGAGATTTAAGGCTCTATTGAGGGATTGTCCACACCACAACCAATCCAATGAGGTTATTGCACACACTTTTGTTGAGGGGTTGAATGCACACACGAAGATTGTGGTAGATGCTGCTGCTGGAGGTCAAGTACTGGCTTTAAACTTTGATCAAATTTATGAGTTACTTGACAAGTTTTCGCAGAGCAATCCTGATTGGCAGGGTGTTGGTAGAGCTATTACGCAGAAGTATGCTGGGGTACTTCAATTGGATGCAGTTTCAGAGCTAAGGGCGAAAATGGATGCTATTTCCAATCAAATCAGCAAGCTAACTTTATCGCAGACTCAACAACCAGCAGCTCCAGTGCAACAAATTCAGACTTTTTGTGAGGTTTGTGGAGAGGATCATGCTACTGACGTCTGCCCCTCTAATCCAGAGTCAGTATACTATGTGGGTAATCAGAACAGATCACAGGGTCAGAATCGCAATCAATATGGTAACAGCTACAACACGGGTTGGCGTAGTCACCCAAATTTTTCTTGGAGGGATAGTCGTGAGCAGCCTCAAGGCAATGAGACATCCCAAAATGCACCACAGCAGGGGTCACAGTCGCAGAGTCAGCCACAGCAGTCTAGTTCAGTTGAGGATATGCTTAAGAAAATTCTTGCAGGGCAGCAAAAGCTCATGGATGAGTCAGCATCTCAGGCACAGACAATTAAAGATTTGAGCAATGCGCAGAAAGATCTTGAGAGGCAATTGGGGCAGCTAGCTGAAGCACAAAACAATAGACCTCGGGGTGCTTTACCGAGTGATACAGAGAAGAATCCTAGAGAATTTGTGCAAGCAGTTACTTTGAGGAATGGAAGAGCTTTGGAAGAAGTTCCCCCAAAGCCAAAGAAGCCTGTTGGTGAGTTAGAGCCAAATGCTGATAGGGAAGTGGAGAAAGAAGCAGAAAAAGTGATAGCAAAGCAGCCCGAGTCTGCTATTGTGAGACCACCACCACCTTTCCCTCAGAGACTTCAGAAGCAGAAAGTTGATGCAGCATGCAAGAAATTTTTGGAGATATTGAGTCAAATTCAGGTAAATATTCCTTTGGTGGAGCTTTTGCGAGATGTTCCCAAATATGCTAAATACATCAAGGATATTGTTGCTAACAAGAGAAGATTGACTGAGTTTGAGACAGTTGCACTTACTGAGGAGTGCAGTTCCTAAGTTAGAAGCAAGCTTCCGCAGAAATTGAAGGACCCTGGCAGTTTTACCATTCCCTTGAAAATTGGGGAACATGAGGTGGGTCGTGCTTTATGTAATTTGGGTGCTAGTGTGAATTTGATGCCTTCTTCAGTTTTTAGGAAGCTAGGCCTGGGTGAGCCACGACCCACTACTGTGACTTTGCAGCTGGCTGATAGATCTTTGACATGCCCCGAGGAGATTATTGAGGATGTGCTTGTACAAGTGGGTCAGTTCATATTACCCGTTGATTTTATTATCCTTGATTATGAAGCTGATCCTGAGGTTCCTCTCATCTTGGGAAGAGGATTTTTGGCTACTGCTGATGCTGTTATTAGAGTCAGAGCTGGTAAGATGATCATGAAGGTAAATGGGGAAGAAGCTGTGTTTAATGTGTTCAGAGCTACCCAGCTTCCTTCTCATTATGAAGAGTTGTCCATGGTAAAGGTAATAGATGATGAGTTGACTGCTGATGAGAGGTCATTCTTGGCTTCTAATGTTGATTCTTTGGAAAGGGCACTCTTATGTGATGATGATGATATCCTGAAGGATGAAGATACTGAAGAATATGTGGAGGTTCTTAATATGCAGAGTAGATTCATCCCAGGGTGGAAGAAATTTGAGGAGCTTGATAGACCGTT
Organism: Petunia x hybrida; assembly: GCA_037355625.1. Lineage (NCBI taxonomy): Eukaryota > Viridiplantae > Streptophyta > Magnoliopsida > Solanales > Solanaceae > Petunia > Petunia x hybrida. The sequence goes on from JBBBVM010000793.1 coordinate 57,786, forward strand.
GACCTTAGCTCCTGCTAAACCGTCTATTGAGAAGGCTCCTAATCTTGAGCTCAAACCTTTACCCGCACATTTACGTTATGCTTATTTGGGTGAAGGTAATACTTTGCCCGTGATCCTTTCTTCTTTGTTGTCTGATGTGCAGGTTGAGAAGGTATTGCGGGTATTGCGAGAGCGCAAGAGAGATATTGGCTGGACTATTGCTGATATTAGAGGGATTAGTCCTTCTTTCTGCATGCATAAAATTCTCTTGGAAGAAGATCATAAGCCATCCATAGAGCAGCAGAGGAGGCTAAATCCAATCATGAAGGAGGTGGTGAAGAAAGAAGTTATCAAGTGGCTGGATGCTGGTATTATTTTTCCTATCTCTGACAGCAAGTGGGTGAGTCCAGTGCAATGTGTTCCTAAGAAGGGGGGCATGACAGTGGTGAAGAATGAGCATAATGAGTTGATTCCTACAAGAACAGTTACGGGGTGGCGAATTTGCATTGATTATAGGAAGCTGAACAAAGCCACCAGGAAAGATCACTTCCCACTCCCTTTTATTGATCAGATGTTGGATAGATTGGCAGGCCATGAGTATTACTGTTTCTTGGATGGGTATTCGGGCTACAATCAAATTGTGATAGCTCCTGAAGACCAAGAGAAGGCCACTTTTACTTGTCCATATGGCACCTATGCATTTAGGAGGATGCCATTTGGGTTGTGTAATGCCCCAGGGACTTTTCAGCGGTGCATGATGGCTATTTTCACTGACATGGTGGAAAAATTTGTGGAGGTATTTATGGATGACTTCTTAGTGGTTGGTGACTCTTTTGATGAATGCTTGAAGAATCTTGATGCTGTGCTGAGCCGTTGTGAAGAAACAAATCTGGTGCTGAATTGGGAAAAATGTCACTTTATGGTTCAAGAAGGCATAGTACTTGGGCACAAGGTGTCAAAGCAAGGGATTGAGGTTGACAAGGCGAAGATAGAGGCTATTGAGAAATTACCACCACCTATCTCTGTAAAGGGGGTGCGTAGTTTCTTGGGACATGCAGGGTTCTATAGGCGCTTCATAAAGGACTTCTCCAAAATTTCCACTCCCTTGTGCAAATTGTTGGAGAAGGATGTGAAATTTGTGTTTGATAATGCTTGTCTCAAGGCATTTGAAGAGTTAAAGAAAAGGTTGGTGACCGTACCAATCATCATTGCTCCTGACTGGTCTTTGCCATTTGAATTGATGTGTGATGCGAGTGATAATGCTATTGGGGCTGTTCTAGGCCAAAGAATTGGAAGAATTTTTCACTCCATCTATTATGCAAGCAAGACGCTTGATGCAGCCCAGTCCAATTATACTACCACTGAGAAGGAGTTGCTAGCCGTGGTTTATGCTTTTGATAAATTCAGATCTTATCTGGTTGGCACTCGTGTTGTTGTCTACACTGATCATGCCGCAATCCGGTATTTGTTTTAAAAGAAGGACTCCAAGCCTAGACTCATTAGATGGGTTCTCCTATTGCAAGAGTTTGATGTTGAAATTCGAGATCGCAAGGGGACTGAGAATCAAGTTGCTGATCATTTGTCAAGGCTGGAGAATAGAGATCATGTAGATGAGGGGCCTGAGATTAAGGAGGTATTTCCTGATGAGCAACTTTTTGCTCTTGATGAAGCTGAAGCACCATGGTATGCTGACATGGTAAATTTTCTTGTGAGTGATGTGTATCCCCCTGGGGCAACTGCTGAGCAGAAGCGTAAACTCCTTCATGAGAGCAGGTTTTATGTGTGGGATGAGCCTTATTTGTACAAGATAGGAGTTGATCAACTAGCTAGGAGATGTATTCCAAGGGAAGAAGTAGAGCCGATTCTACAGAGCTGCCATTCCTCTCCTTATGGTGGCCACCTTGGTGGAGATCAAACAGCTGCAAAGGTACTTCAATCTGGTTTCTTTTGGCCCACTTTATTTAAAGATGCTCATGCCTTAGTGAAGCAATGTGATCGTTGCCAAAGAACGGGTACCATTACTAGGCGTCACGAGATGCCTTTGAACAATATCTTGGAGATTGAGCTGTTTGATTGTTGGGGTATTGATTTTATGGGTCCATTCCCACCTTCTATGGGCAATAAATACATCCTTGTAGCAGTTGATTATGTGTCGAAATGGGTGGAGGCTATTGCACTTCCAACAAATGATGCGAGTGTAGTGGTGAAGTTCGTGAAGAAGAATCTTTTCACTCGTTTTGGGACACCGCGGGCTATCATTAGTGATGAAGGTACGCATTTTTGTAACTGGTTGTTCAATAAGTTATTGGCTAAGTATGGGGTTCGCCACAAGGTGGCTACTGCATATCATCCCCAAACTAGTGGCCAAGTGGAAGTGTCTAACAGAGAGATCAAGCAAATCCTTGAGAAGATTGTGAATGCTTCGAGGAAGGATTGGGCTATGAAGTTAGATGATGCTCTCTGGGCCTACCGAACTGCTTTCAAGACACCTATTGGAACCTCTCCATATAGGCTTATTTATGGTAAGGCTTGTCACTTGCCGGTTGAATTAGAGCATAAGGCGTATTGGGCAATTCAAAAGCTCAACCTTGATATGGCCTTAGCGGGTGAGAAGAGGATGCTCCAATTGCATGAACTTGAAGAGTTCCGTTTCCATGCGTATGAAAATGCGAAATTATATAAGGAGCGGACCAAGAAATGGCATGATAAGCACATTGAGCGTCGTTCTTTTGAGCCCGGGCAACTTGTATTGTTGTTCAACTCGAGGTTGAAATTATTTCGGGGCAAGTTGAAGTCGAGATGGTCGGGGCCTTTTGAAGTTGTTCGGGTTACCGCACATGGAGCGGTTGAATTGAGAGCCCCAGAGTCTGAGAACACATTTTTGGTTAATGGTCAACGGGTGAAACATTATTGGGGAGGTGCGGTGAATCACCGCACTTCAATTACTTTGAGGGACCCTTGATTCATACCCGTCGTGCCACGACGTTAAATAAGGCGCTTCTCGGGAGGCAACCCGAGCTTGTACTTGTAATAGTTTAGTTTTGTTTTGTTTTTATAGTGTCACATGTTTGTTGTTTTTGTGTGTCGTTTTTGCAGGAATCGGGTGAGCTAAATAAGGTGAAATAAATGCGTTGAGGGGTATGGGACGTCTCGAGACATGTCCCACGCTTGGGTTTGTACTTAGAATTAAAAGTCGGTGCGAAAAAACGTGCTTGGGCGCGTTCGGGAGTGCCCCGCGCCTCCCAACGCGCGAGAAAAAGAGCTGAAGCAAAAAGCTTGGCGCGGTTGGGAGCGCCCCGCGCCTCCCACCGCGCTGAGCTTGGCAGAAGTCCAAAAAACATGCGCGCTGTTAGCCTGCGGCGCGGGCCTTAACGCGGAGGGCCAATTTTTTTTGAAAACGCGGGTCAACGGGTTTTGACCCGAAATTCCTTAACTCCCAACCCCTATAACCCCGATTCCTAACATCTTTTCTTCATTACTTTCACTCCAAATTCTCTCTAATCACACACTAATTCACTAGCAACAATTGTACTCCTCCCAAATCTTGTGCAATCACTTCTAACACCTTCAAGTAAGTACATTACTACTCTTCCTTCTCAATAACATGTAAGTTGTATTCATTATTGCTCATGGGTGATTCTCTTAGCTAGTTACAAGCTTTTGCATAAAAATTCAATCTTGATGTGCTTAGTTGTCTATGATGCTTAGTATAGAACTTGTGACTTGTAAAAAGAGATCTCCCAACAATTTGGGAGGGTTGGCACATTACAAAATCCATTGAAATTGCTAGTTCAAAGTTGTGCCCACTAGGTGTTTGTGAAAAAGCCTCAAAGATGAAATATCAATGACATTGTGAATTCTTGAGTAGCAATGCATTCCTTAAGCTTACTATGAACATTAGGTGTTGCATACACACTAGAATTGATCATAAGGCACCCACACTAGCTTGATTTTAAAAATTCAAAACGTGGCATATTTTGCCAAGGCTAGTTTTGTTCAAGTGTGGGGTTGCTCGTGCCATTGAATTGAGTGATTGACACATTGAGTGTGTGATAAGTGTGGGGTGGTACCCTTGAGCTTGAATTGTATTTTTGGTACTTGACTATACATCTCACGTTGGTCTTTGTGTTTGTGTAGGTACCATGGTCGCTACCCCGCATAAAGCTAGTTCCTCATCCACCTCGGGCCCGAGGAGAGCACCTCAAGCCGGGCCTTCTTCCACGACTCAAAAGGGCAAGGCACCGGCCAAGCCCAAGGCAAAAGAAAAGGCAAAGGATAAAATTCCAAAGGACGCGGTGCCGATACCACGTCCCGGAGGCAAGACTCTGTATGGCCTCTCTTGTGTAAAGAAGGGGGATTGCCAAACATAGTACAAGAATGTGCGGCTTGCGGGGTACATACCCGAGCAAGCCATGGATAAACGGGCGGTGCTACAAAAGTTTAGAGATGTGGCCGAGCAGATCATTGCCCTCAAGTGGGACTCAGTGTTTGAGAGTCCGGGGCCTGCCAACTTGGACATGGTCCAAGAACTTTATGCTAACTGGGAGCCCGATGAGGCGTGGAGAGATGATGACATGGTGACGGTTAGGGGAGTGAAGGTGAAATTAGATCCATCGGCATTGAATGCCTTCTTGGGGGTAGCTGACCCCGATTATGATGAGTTGAGAAATTACATCAAGAAACCGGATTACACGGCCTTGCGGGAGACCTTGTGTGGTGAGGGCTCCACGCATAAGTGGGGGCGAGGAGCATCTGGGCGACATAAGTTTATGCACTTCTCCCAGTTTCTCAAGCCGGCGCGTGTATGGATGAGGTTCATCAATGCACGGATTCTACCATGTTCCCATTACTCCGAGGTCACTAAGACTCGGGCGTGCATGGTGTACTTTTTCATGACCGGGAGGCCGGTGAACATTGGATACTACATGTTGAGAATGATGAAAAAAGAAAGGAATGAAAAATCATGTAGTAGGTTGTATTTTGGGAACCTCTTGACCCGTTACTTAGAGAAGGCGGGCGTCCCCGTAGATGAGGTTGGGGATCGCATTGTCCTTGATATGTGCAGGCCTTTTGACATTGATTCGGTCAAGGGGGTGATCACCACAGCACCGGTGAAGCTGACGGCAGACGAGTGGCGGGAGACAAGTGCCAACTTGGCCGCGCGTCAGTACTTGATGATGGAGGCTATGGCCCGTCAGTCGGGCGTTGATATGACTGCTATTGACCGCAAGGTCCCGCTGACGGAGACCTCGAAGGGTCTGCTGGGCGAGGTTGAGGCTAGAACGGTGGATCCGAGGGAAGATGAGAACACGGATTCAGATGTTGTGGCCAATGATCCAGACAGTGAGTATGAGACTGATCATGAGGCGGAGGCCTAGGTCCGCACTCCTGCGTACCACCGGATTTCAGGGCAGTTTTCTTGTACTCTTACTTTTGCACTTACTTCTTTGTCGCACTGGGACATTGCTTAGTTTAAGTGTGGGGTGGGGTACTGCCCTTTATCTAGTTTTTATTTTTGAGGTTAAGGATGCATGTACCTTAGGACTTTTTATTTTGTCGCTTGACTTTGTTTTGATTTATTTCTTGCTTTGATATATGAAAAAAAAAATTAGAAAACCAATGAAAAATTCCAAAAAGATTTTCCTTTTAGTTTTATTAGTGGTACATGTCATCCGCCCCGTGGTTTTTCTTAGGGCCGCGGTTCTTTTCCACGGGGTGACCTTTGAACCGGGTAATTTTTTTATTTTTAGGATTAGGATAGTTAGTTGTAGATGACCCTAGGCTAAGGAAAAAGGTAGAATGCTAGGTGCCTTTGATTTGTTTGATACCGGTGGACTTGGACTTGATTGCATGTGCTATTTGTGGTGTCCTTGGTTTTAATTTGATGCATGCCTAAGAAAAAATTTTTGAACAACCCCCTTGAGATGCTTGAGTCCGCTTGCTTGACTTGATTGTTAACCTTTGTGCATAAGTGCTTAAATTTCCACAAGTTGCATTCTAGAAGCTTAGTTGAGAGTTGTTGATGGAGCCTTTTTGTGTGGACTATGTGCAATGTGTGTTGTGAGGCATATTTTTGTTGCTCCATGTTGCATATTAATGTCTAGAACTTGCCCCGTGTGTGTGCAAAGCGAAATCCTAGGTTTGCTCTAGTTGGGAAATGATACAAGGCCTTCTTTTACTTGCCTACCCTTACATATATACCTTGGAAAATTGTTGTTGTGAATTGAATTGGCCCTTTTTGTTGGCACCCACACCCCGAGCCTACCCATTTATTCTTAATTGACTCTTTTGGCCCTTACTCCTTAAGCACTTTATTGATATTGTGTAGATAATTGGAGTTGTGGTTGGATGTTGGGAGACTTTTGAGTGGAACTAATGAAGGGGAATATTTGTGAAAATTGTGAAGTAGTGAAAAACATTGGCAAGGTTGGAAGTTAATGAAATTGAAAAAAAAAAAGGTGAATTGAAAAAGAAAAGAAAAGAATAGCAAAGTTGAAAAGAAAAAAATTGTGAAGAAAAAAAAAAAAGAAAGATATCCCTTCCTTGCTAGTGTGTGATTGAAAAGAAAATATGCTACTTATTGAGAAGGTGTATGTGTGATACTTGTGATTGGGTGGCTTGTTGAGACTTGTGTTTGAAATAAGTGTGATGTATTAAAAGTGCTTAGGGAGGTAGTCACTATTACCATATGTGTCCTACCCGCACCTTAGCCTACATTACGACCTTTCTAAAGTCCTAGTTAATCCCGATTGGAGTGAGCCTACATTAGTGGAGTCCTACACTACGGGCAAGCCTATGGTACGTTGTGTGTGACATGTGAGCCTTTCATGAGAGTGAGAGAATTCATTTGTTATTGCCCCGTTCTATTCACGATACTTGCTTTTGTGTGTGATCTTTGGGGGGCACTCTTTTTCATATTGGTGAGGGCACGTGGTTTGCATGAAGTAGGTAAAGTTGATGGCTTTTGATTGAGTAGATAGGTGTAATTTTGTGGGAGCATGGTTGCATTGAGTTGAGTTTGTGCATTTTGAGCTATTTTGGGGTGGTTGTTCTCATATTTTTGAGTTTGGTAAATTGTTGGCATGTTGTGGATCCATGGTAGTCATGTGCGCATTGGTTCAATGGTCGGTATCAACCATAGTCATAGGCAGACCTGTTTTACCTAGGTTGGGGAGTTAGTTGTGACTTGCTCGAGGGCGAGCAAAGGTTCAAGTGTGGGGTGGTGATGTTCGGCATTTTATGCCTACTTTTCCTTAATATTTCCGCACATTTGAGCTTGTTTTGCACTTGTTTGGTAGCTTGTGAATGTGGTTGTACGCTGATGTTGTGTTGTTCGTGTGTAGGTCGTTACGCGATACATTTGGAGCGTTTCGAAGCTTGATTGAGCATGAATTGGTTGAAGGATGTTTGAAGATTGGATTGAGCACACAAAGGCACGACACAAGCCGAGTTTTGGAGCGAAGAAGAGCAGTTTTTGGCTTGGCGCTAGAGCTCCCGCGCCGCGCAGCCTACCGCGCGCAGAGGCTGGCGCTTTTGGCATGCGACGCAGGGCTAAAGCACGAAGCCTGGAGGCGTGGTCTGGTTGTGGTCACGCTTTTCGGGGCGCGGGGCGCCCGTTGTAGCGCCCCTTGTGCGCGATTTTACTCCCTATTCCTTCTAGTTTTGGGTCTAACTTATTACCAAGGGTTTGGAAACATTATAAATAGTTATTACTTAGTTTTTGTAAGGAGTTCTTGACTTTGGGCAATATTGAGAGCTACGTACTTCATTGAACAAGGGTGATTCTTAATCTTTCATCTATTACATCAATTAATTCATTATTACATCAAATCTTTGCCTTGTGATTATGAATATGTGTGGCTAATTTCCTTACGTTCTGGGGTTAGAGTTTTACATGAAAGTTGATTGCTGAAGATTGATTCCCATTGATTGAATCCCATAACGGGTTACTTATTCTTTCTTGATTTCACTTGTATAATTGTTAAGAGCTCGATAATTATGCATTATCTATGGTTTTTGGGTTGAACTCGAAAGAGAGAATCTAATTACGTAATAAGAAAGAATAGAACTAGTTTGTAAACCCGGGCATCGGGGAACCAATTCGCGAGTAGGATAGACATATACTTGCTTGCCTAGTTTAACTCATTACAGAGATCGTTAATGCGTGCATGTGATTTAACCCATAGACATATAGGGATTGAAGTAGCTTGCATAGATTGTGAATAACTGAAAGGTTTTCATAATTACAATTACTCTGTCAGTTAGTAATCCGGGATTTAAGAAGTGGAATCAATTGAATACATCAACTGGATTGTTCGTAACTCTGACCCTGGACCGTCCTCTTAATATTGATAACACCCAAAGTTTGCACCATTGCTTGACTACACATCTGGCACTTTAATTACTGCTTTTTGGTTACAAAAACTCTCACCAATTAAGAACAAGACCCATGGATAGTTTGATAGAAATTGTTTACTAAGTATTAGTCTGCACAGTCCTCGTGGGATCGACACTCGACTTTGTCACTTTATTACTTGGCGACCGCGTATACTTGCGTGTGCGTTGGGAGCAACACCTTTCCCTTTGTTTCTTTAGAGATGTGCTTCCAATTGGGACGAGCATTAGGTGAGTACATTGTTCGACTTTCTGTCTTGGCCGGTAAGGTCTCACGAAATTCATGTGAGGGCACACCCCAATCAGATATGACTGGTTCCCAGACTAAGTTTCTCCCTTCATAGCCTTTGCCTCGGCCATCCCTGTAGGCGCTATAAAAGCTTCTCTTCCTCTCTTCAATCTCAGGCGGTGTATTGACCAACTTGGGAGCGAAGTGTGCAGTATAACCTCCTTGGTTTGCGTCTGTGGGATTCCAACTCGAGTTGTAGTTTTTGCGACGTCCTCCTCGAGTACCTTGCACTGCTCCCATGAGCTCTACAGTATAGAAGGTCTGCCCATCAGGAGCATTCCCTTCGATTGCTGGTATGGTTTGCTCATTGTAAATGAAGTTGTTCCCTTCACCGAACATTACCACCTCTTTGTGGTCCCACTCGAACTTCACTTTTTGGTGAAATGTAGAAGGAACTGCTCCAGCCATGTGAATCCAAGGTCTTCCCAGCAGCAGGTTATAAGAAGCGGAGATGTTCATGACATGAAATTCAACATTGAACTCCATGGGACTGACCATGATAGTTAAGTCAATTTCCCCAATGGTGCTTCTTTGCGATCCATTGAACGCCTTCACCTTCATGTCACTTTCTCTTATCTTGCTTTGATCAATTCCCATTCTTTTAAGAGTGATGAACGGGTATATGTTCAGACCAGAACCTCCGTCGATTAGGACTCTTCCTATGAACCAGTCTTTGTATTTGATAGTAACGTGCAAAGCTTTGTTGTGGCTCAACCCTTCAGGTGGCAGCTCATCTTCGTGAAAAGCAATTCAGTTGGCCTCCATGACTTGTCTGACCATACTAGCCGGGTTTTCAACTGAGGTGTCCACCGGGATATGTGCTTCGCCCAACACTTTCATCAAAGCATTTCGGTGGCTCTCCGATTTGAGGAGCAAAGCTAAGACAGAGATTTGCGTAGGATTCTTGCCCAAGTGTTCAACCACAGTGTACTCCTTTGCTTGCACTTTCTTCCACAATTCTTCGGACTCCTCCTCGCTAATGCCTCGCCTTCCTTGAACAAGATGTTCAGGAGTATAAATCTTCCCACTCCTAGTCATTTCTTATGCAGCAACAGTCTCAACTGTTGATTTGTTCTTATTCTCCATTTCATAGTCCCATGGTACCGCCTTGTCACTGTACGGGGGAACCAAATCAATATAGAATTTTGGAGCCAGTTCTACCTCGATGGGCTCTGGTGCCGTAGCGGCTTGAGCAACTGACGCAAGTGCTGGTGCATCTCCCTTTGCTTTAACAATGGTTCCCTCCAGGTTGCATTCTTCATCTAACTGGATCAGATTCACCCTATTGTCTCTGTGGTTAGGCAGGGGATTGTTGTGCACATTTGGAGTTTTCAAGTGTATCACCTTTTGATCGATCAAGTCTTGTATCTTAGTCCCTCAGGGCGTAGCACTTCTCGGTATCGTGATCAGGTCCTCCAGAGTGATAAGCACAGGTTTTGGTTTGGTCGAAATAGAGTGTCATCCTATCAGGCATTTTGAATGGTACGGGTTGTATATGATCGGCTGCTTTGAGTCTCTCGAACAACTGAGTGCAGGATTCAGCCAATGGGGTATAGTTTCTTTTGGGTCTTGGGTTTTTTTTTGGCGTGAGGCCCATGTGAATAGGCATTGGTGTTTCAGTAGTTGGGGCTTTGTGGATATGGTGGCCTTTGTGGTGGTGGGTTTTGGAACATGGGCTGAATATTGTAGACTGGGTCGGTAGATGTGGGTGGAATGTATGGGTATGATGGAGGAGGTGTTTGGTAGTAGTGATTGTGGGTGGGAGAGTAATTGAGCGATGCCGCCACGCAGGAAACACCGTCCTTCTTCTTTCTTGATGCAGCGGTGTTACCAGTCTGTAGGGCTTTGTTAGTGGCTTGTAGTGCAGCCAGGCTAACGATCCTACCGGTCTTCAATCCATCTTCAACCATATCCCAAATTTTGATCAAATCTCCAAACTTTTTGTCTCGCAGATTCAGCATCTTGTCAAAATAGACGTCTTCTTGTATGCAGAGGAAGGTCGCCACTATCTCGGCGTCTTCCATAGGAGGTTGGAATTTAGTAGCTTCGGCTCTTCACCTAGTTGCAAATTCTCTAAAGGTCTCGGTGGGCTTCTTCTTCCATTTCTCCAAATAGAACCGATCAGGCATGGCATCAGTGTTGTGCCCAAAACTGTCAACGAAGTCCCCAACCATTGCTTCCCAGCTCGTCTACTTCTTTTTTTTTTGTTGCTTTGAGTATCATACCAGCGCATCTCCAGTCAGACTGCGGCTGAACAATTGCATGTGAATCTTTTCATCACGTCCAACCCCAACCAACTTGTCATAATAAGATCTCAAATGGGCCATCGGATCACCACTGCCGTCCAATATATTGAACTTGGGCGTTTTATAGACTTCGGGCAGCTTCAAGTCAGGGTACATGCAGAGATCCTCGTTAGCTAACCCTCGGGCTCTTTTGGTGCCTTGGAACTGCTTGAACTTCTCTACCAACCATTGGACTTGCTCCCTGGTGTTGTCTGGGTCTTCCTTGGTTCATGCGTACATGTCATGATCTTTGGTGGGTGATGCAATGGTTTTTGTTTCAACAGTGAAGGACGGTAAGTTGTTTTGTGGTGCTTTTGGTGGTGTGGTGTAGGTAGGATAAGGAATGTCTTTTTCAGGGTATAGTGGATGGTTTTGTTTGGTTCAGTTATCTCATCAGTACGGGCAAGAGGGATCCTATTCTCCAACTCGAACAATCTCTATTCCAACTTAGCATAGTCTTCATAGGCAACCACGCCTTGCTTTTCAGGAGTTCCATTTCCAACTTTGTCAAACTCAGCCATGATATTACGTCTCGTCCTTGTCCTTGTAGGTAAAGGGGGAGGTGTTGGGATTGATCCTTTGGATCTCAACCGGTATTGCGGTGCGGCCAGAATGCACAAACCAAACCTTCAGGGACTTGAGGACTGACATATCATAAACAAAGAAAAGAAATGTGAGTATATATTAGTTTTAAATAAAATCGCGTCCTATCATGCATGGGACCTCTTTTGTGCCAGAGGTAAGCCTATCGAAGATTCGAAGTAATATTTGCACCGAATATGTCATTTCGTTTGCATAAACATAATCAACACAAGCCCAAAAACCCAAAAAGTGACGAAATTTTATTTGATTTGCTTGACTTTATTACAACCACTAACTTAAGATAATGACTTGACTGAACGGAAACAAAGACAAAAAGAAAAGACGACTCGACTTAGGAAGACCAGGCTAATATGCCAAGCAAAGAGGTTTTTGAATCAAGCATCAGTTCCAGCATCTTCTTTCTCTTTCTTCTCTTTGGCTTCTTCCTTAGGCTTGTGAACCATGCTCATAGGTGGAGGAGCGGCGAACATCTCCATCAGACCCTTCCCAGCTTGCATATCTCCCAGAGCTTTTGTGAAGAATTCACAGATTTCTATCCCCATTGCTTCCTTCTCTTGCAGTGGCACTGCCTTAAAGTACTCTCCCCATCCTTTAAGCAAATCTTGTAGATTCCCAGCAGCTTGCCTTGCAGCCATGACCTTGCCTGTCTAATACTTGATTTCATCCCCTTTGATCTTGTCCTTGTATTGCCTCTTCATCTCCCTCTCTTGTGTTACTCTTAATTCTTTCTTACTTTGGTCGAATTCATGTCGCAGCCTCTTGTATTTTCAAGTGACACTCGGAGTCTTGGTTTTCCTTTTCAGCGTGGTGTTAGATCGGGACCCTTCCTTATCTTCACTGAGCCATTGAAGATAAGCCAGAGTAGCCGCGGGGTTCACCCTACTGTCTCGGCCACAACAAAACTGCATAGTCAGCCTCTTTTCCCACATTGTCAAGATAGTCCCCACCATCGTATGCTCGATGTCTTTTATGTCAACGTTAAAGCTTCTTTCTTCAGTCAACTGCGGAGTCTGTTGTGTCATCCCTACTTGCCGGAGAATTCTTAGAGGAACATAGTGATTAGTTCCTCGGAATCCAATCAATGTCAAGAAAGTGATGTCTTGACCTTGTATGGAAACAATGAAGCCAACACAGTTTTAAATCACCCATTGTACCTCTTGCAACTCTTCGAGCTTGGTGTACCATCCTTCCATATTTGCAGGGTCCTCCCATGCTACTGTTCCAGCCATGCGGGTGCTATGTGAGCGGATCCCTAATTTCCATGATAGTTTTGGTGCTATCGGACTGATAGGGATATTGTACAAATGCTCTATCAACCATATTTGCAGCAACAGATTGTACCCTTCGAAAAAGTCCCCTCCTCTTCTATATTTGGTTAGAGCCCTATACACTTCCCCCAAAATTATTGGAACCAAGCTTACTTGACATTTGTGAGCTCCCTTGCATAATCCCTCTACTACTCTTCCCAACCTTATGTTGATCTTTTCTTCCTTCTCGGGAAAAACCATGCTTCCCAGAAAAGCAACAATGAAAGCGTTTGATTCAGTCCACACCTAGTCTTGAATTTCCCATGCCCCAGTCCAATCATGCCTAAGCGTTGGATCTCCAAACCTAGAATGCAAGTACTCCAACGTGACTTTTCCATCATGCACTCCTTCGATGTATGGATCATAAGGAGCGCCCAACAATTCAATGAACTCCTTAGGGTCCACGTCTCGGGGATAAATCATAGTCTCTGGCCCAGGCTCTAACCCTGCTAGTCCTCCAAATTCCTCCAACATTGGCGCCAACTCCAAACCAGTGAAATGAAACACAGCCCTCTTGTAGTCCCAGAAATGTGTAGCAGCCTCGACCAAACCAGGCATGACAGTGTAGGCCTTGAGAGCCACCAGTTCTCCCAACACCTTTTGAACGTGAGCCTTACTAACAGTAGCCAGATCTTCCCACCAGAGTCGGATCAAGTGAGGAGGTCGGGAAACAATCTCGAACTGAAGTGTACTTCTGGCAGCCATAGTCTAAAACCTAAACAAGAAAAGGTAAAGACCAAAACATTCTTATAGTCTTGATCATGTTAAGCAAACGATCAATATTTTGTGCAAACATTTCTTCGAATCCATGCAGAGATGCAATTTTATCATTTCTCGGGTTAAGAACCCTTTTGACGTTTGGACAAGGTTTCCTAATAGACCTTAATGCGCCATGGACGTAAGGCCTTTCTATGTTTAAATGATATGGGAAAAATAAACATGCATTGCTAATTTTTTTCAAAATCTCCCCAAAACTTCATTATATAATTTGAAGTCTAATATATAAAAGATATTTTGCAAATAAAAAAGTCAAAATGAAACTAGACATCAGGTTCCTCCTCTAGCCGGGCCTTCTTTTCTTCTCTTACTATCTCTTGAGCTTCTTCCAAAGCCTCCGCCAAATGACCTTTAGCTGCGAACAAATGAAGTATGTCCACGACACTGCATTCGGCGTTCCATCGCCCGAGTTTTTCCTTCAATCCCTCAACTTTTTCTTCTAAGTTAAGTGCATGTTTCTTCCATGTCTCTGTCCTTCTTTGGTGCTCCGTTTCCAATTCTAATACCCTGCGCATTAGCCACTTGTATTTGATTTTTGCCTCTACTTCTTTGTCTTTGATAGTATCGCTCCTATTCAGCCCCGGTGTAATCGTCCCTCTTAATTCTGCCTGCAACCAGTCTGCATAGTGTGGTTCACAGCCTGCCTTATATCGATCTCGTTCTATAGATTTCGGACCCATTATGCAACGATTTTTCCAACTATCGATGATTTCCCCAACCAAAGCAATCTTCTCTTCAGTGTAATCAAGTTGATATCGTCCCGTGAAAGCCATTTGAAATATGCATTGTTTCCTGCCAGCTTGCCTCATGACACTTCCAGGGATGTATGGTTGAAGGCCTCGCAGCCCATTATAGTCAAAAAGGGAGTGGCATTAGCTCGAATTTTGAATTTGTCTGTCGGGAACCAAGTGAACATCCATTGCACTGTATCGTCTGTTATGCTGTTAAAGAGTTTCAACTAGCCTTCAACATTTCTTGCTTGTTTCAGGGTTCTAACTCCGTAGCGTGGTGTGGTTATGCGATTAATGCCTGATGGTTTAAGTATTTCTGCCCTCTCACTATTTCCAAATGCTCCTTAAACCAGAGCTATAGTAACAAGTTACATCCCTCGAAATACTTAGCCCCCTTTTTACAAAGTCTCAAAGCTCTATAGATGTCGGCCAAAATCATAGGTACCAAAGTGCATTCTCATTTGTCAACCCCGTTCATCACAGCTTCCACTTCCTTGATCAACCGTACCCCAATGTAATGCTTTGAACTTTTAGGAAACACCATAATACCCAAAAAACTAACTATGAAGGCAAAAATCTTTCCTTTATGCCAATCATCGTAGGAAGTGAAATCATCACGCTTTTTGTCAAAAGCACCATCATGATCAATTTCTCATATAGAAAGGACAAAGGTATGCCGCCCTTTTGTATGAATGTCACTATATCATTTCCGGAAAGGCCAAGCAATTTGCGAAAGTTGCTCAAATTAGGAAACTTTGGAATGATGATTGTCGTTTCCTGCCATGTACACTTTTCTCTAATCATACCCGAATCTTCTACAAAACCACATATTTCTTCTAACAAAGGTGTCAACTCTACGCCATTGAACCTAAAGACATTTCTTTGCTCATCCCAAAATGTAACCGCCGCCTCAATAACTCCACGACACGGTTCCACTTCCATTAGTAAAGGTAGATGCCCTACGTATTTATGAACCCGTAGATGACCATGACCTCCTAAATTGCTCCACCATTGTGCCAGTAGAGGAAGATTTTCTATCGTCTCCACTAAGATTTGGCTTTAGACACCCTTCCCCATTTTCAGAACAATATGGCCGTTACATGTTTATTTTTCAAAAAAAAAAACAAATAATCATGTCCAAACGCTCTTTGGGGTTAAAAAATCATTTAGATCGTTGAACAAGCTTGGAAACAAGTCAACTAACATGATATCATGATGCATGATTTTCTATCGTCTCCACTAAGATTTGGCTTTAGATATGATTCCTCCAAATGGACAATTTGGAGGTGGAAAAGTTTTAGGGACCGTCGGCTGTACCACAGACTCGACCTATCCCAAACTTTCCGAAGGGTGCTTTGTGGAAATGAGAACGGCCGTCAAACCGACGCAACCTTTTTTTTTCAAGTATGACGCACTAGTGAATGTTAATGAGGAGATATGTCAAATAAGAGGCATTACAAAATTTGAAAAGGATATTACAACCAAAAAATTAAAATAATAAAAAAAAAGAAAACAAAACAAAAGAAAGAAGTTAGTTCCGGATAATAATAATAAATAACAGGATAATAAACAATAAAAATCCCACAATAAAGACTCGTTACGGTTAGGACTTTAAAAATCCCCAGCGGAGTTGCCATTCTGTCATACCCGATTTTAGACTCATCTCGGAGCGAGTCGGGTTTCGGATTCAACTGGGTAACTCGTTTGAGTTAAAGAGTTGGAGTCGCCACCTAATATAGTTTTCTAAGGTGTATTAGGTCACCTAAGTGTCTAAGGTCGAGTTTAATTATCATACTAGTCTGGTTTTAGAGATTCAACAGGTAAGAAGTCTAAATGACTCGGGGAAGAAGGTGTTAGGCACTTCCCCAAGATCCACGAAAGTTGGTTCTCACCTGAGTCTATATTTTGGGATGTCGTAGTAAGGTTGTGAGCATTATTATATGCAATACTAACTTAAAAGGTCACTTTAGTGTCTAATTTATGAAAGTAAATATAACTATGCAAATTTAAACAACACACGTACAAATGAGTTTCAAATTTTACAAATATGACTTATATTTTACGCCTAATCGCATTTCAAGGCCTCTAATATAAATGCCTAATCGCATAGTAAGGTTAAATCTGCAAGAGGCATTGCAATTCCGTTTATTTATGTAATTTTAACCTTTGAAACAGTTTTGCACAAATAGACAATTTTGTAAATAATTTCAGATTTCGGCCAAAATCAAATGGGTGTTATTTTGAAAATAAAATGTTAGCCATTTAGGGTCGGTGTGACTCGTCATTAATTGTCGAGTCCTAACCTTAATGGCTATTTTTGTTTAGGGGTCAGTTTTGAAAAGTACTTAGATAAAGGGGCCATTTTTCAAAAGAGGGTTACACAAAGCACATAAATGCAAATAAGAGGGCTGTCGCACATAGATATAAATATAGACATGCAAATACATGGATACTTAATAGTTTTAGACTTTAAAAAAATTTTATATACTCGTATAGTCGACCCCTATCACTTATACACCCCTATACAGTATTAGATTAGTGTATAGGAGCTTTAAAGTAATGAAAAATAGTTTTAGCACATATAAAGGTCCTATTTGAAAATAGCTTTGGGCCTGGATCATTTATGCAAAGAGGAGAGTTCTAAAATTTTCAGAAACAGTCCAGTTTTAAGCAATCATAGCACAATTAGCCCCTTGTTCAAATAAAATTCAAGATTTAACGTTAAAAGCATGCTTTCAAGTGTTTTAACTCTAAAACCTGTGAAAAGTGACTGATAGAGCAATGTTATCGTTCAGAAGTTCTATTCCAAAACATGCAGAAATAATATAGTCTAATTTTTAACCAGGAAATGCTGTACAGGTTTCAAAACATCATGGTCTTTGAGTGATGCAGCACATAGGGGAGAAAGGTTAGGAGGAGGCTCCTGGGTAGCCAATATACACAGCCTAGTAGCTGTGCTCCCTGTGTTAAACAGATACAAACAGGAAACCTAATGAATATACATAGTGGGGACAGTTTCTAAGGGGCAAAAGGTATACAGAAAAACAAGTGGGCTGTCTCCTATGAGTTCAAGCATAGCAGGGGTCTCAAATAACTGTGCTTAAGCAGTCACTATATAACACAACTGATGGACTTCTCAAAGTCCTAAATCTGCAACTAAACAAAGCTGGTATGGCCGGTCATGGCCATCCATTTAAAGCTGTACTCAGGGGTTAGCAGGAGCTCCAACAGGGACCCAAAGCTAGTATAGAATGAAGAGGTTTCACACAAGTATGGATAGTATAAACAAAGAAGGAACAAGCAAGAAACAAGCAGGGGTAGGCAGGTAATACATGCACCAGTGACAAAGAACTAGAAAATATACCTTGTCTAGGAATGCAGAAAACACAAGAAACAATAATCTGGGACAGTGTTGATTGCAAAGAACAGGAGCAGAAGTAACAAGAAGCAGGAAACTCCCAATTGATGAGAAATATTCAGGAGAAAGAGAGAGTGTAGTGCTCTATGTGTGTTGAATTGTTTTTCCAGTTGGAAGTTTCTATTGTATATAAGAGAACTGATTTATATAGGTAAGGGTGGATTCAGTCGGGTGATAACAAAATAGGCAAAGAAATATTGTTCCTTAAAGTCAGAGGGAGCTACTTTGGTACTCTTTCCTATTATAAGTCCATCAATCCCTAAACTTAAGGGAAATCACACTTCTTAACAAGTATAGTCCCTCCCCTTAATCAATAACACGGCCAAGTTCAAGAATTAGTTATGCAAAGTGTCTCAAACTAATCCAGGCTTGAGAATCAATGTATTAGCTTAACAGATTCCAAATAAACATCAATTGATACTATGTCAATTATGAAGACCAACTTCCTTTCCAATTTTCAATCAAGAATTCCAATTATCAATTCAAAATCCCTTTAATTATGCTAAATTAGATAACTATCCAGTTTTCAATTTTAGGCAAGTCAAGATCATTCAGTCGACAAAATACAATGCTAGGTATAGGGGTGATCAAATCACTTTTTAAAATGATCACAGATTCAAAAGAGTAAATCCTAATGATACAATAAGGAACACCAGCTGAATATATGTTAAAACTCAGGCATTCAACGCCTAAGGGTCACAACAAGGGTTGAAGGGAAAATCAATGCTCGTTTTGACAATGTATTATTATAAACTAGAATGAGAACAAGTGTAGTTACCCCCAAATTAATTTAGGTGTAGCAATTAACTAAACATGCAAACATCTAATTAATCAATTAAAAGACCAAGTTAAGCATGGATGTCACATAACAACTTCTAAAACTGTAAAACGACAAAGGAAAGAGAATACCCGTTTTACGTCGGAGTCAGGTCAAATCGACCCGTCGTGAATTGACTTTGCGCGAGGGGTTTCTCACCCCTTTTCAGGTGATAGCATTATTTAGAATACCCTGGACTACGTCGGAGGCATTTTCTGGTAGTGGTGACTCCGTCGAGGAGGGTTAAGAATTGACCTCGTTTGAATATTGTCGAAAGGGTATGGGTTTTGTAGCGGTTGAAACGGAGAACCCAAATATGTCATTTTCACCAAATTTTTGCGCCCAAATTGGCCAAAAAACACCGTGACAGTGGTGACGTGACGTTTCGCCGTGGAGAGAGAGAGAGAGAGTTTATCGGGTGAGTTGAGGGAAATGAAATGGGGGAGTAGGTTTGGGGGGTTGTTTTGGGAATAAAAATGGAAGTTTTGATCTCAGCTGTCGGATTGTACATGTGGACGGCTGAGATCGATCCACGTAGGTGTTGAGGTGTTAAAAATGTGATGATGTATGTGCAGACATGTGTGTGTGTGTGTATATATATATGTGTATAAATAGTGTATAAAAGCATATAAATTAAGTATAAACGTGTATAAACTACATAAAATGTTTATGAAAAAATTATAACATTAAGAAAAATAATTAGCAAGGCTAAATAATTAAAAAAAAATCTATTATATTTGGTTACAAAGAATATTTTAGGTGTCCTCCCTAAAACAGCAATAATTGTGAAAAATATTGACAAGACATGCAAGTTTTGTAAAAATGTGACCATTCGTACAAATACTTCTAAAATAGTCTAATTGGCGTACGTGCACGAGATAATGACTCAGGATGGGGGTAGGTGTAGGATATTTATGGGGTCATCAATGCAATTTGTTTGAATAACGGCTATTAAGACAAGAGGGACAAAATTAGGTGTCAACACACTTCACCTTACTAGGGCCAAAAGTACGGTGGCCGCCTATCGTAAATGGAGCAGCCGGGAGGAATATAATGGCCTATTATGGCTTTCATCGTAGCAATGGCCATGCTACGGTTGACTGCAAGGTCTTGATGTTGGAGATCGAGCATCTACTAAAGGAAGGTCACCTCAAGGATTTGATTGAAGAAGGACCGAGGCGTTCGAGAGCACCGGACTTTGGGGACAAGCGGCATGTAAATGCGATCTTCACAACATCGGGACCTGTCATAGCCCGGGGGACTGAAAAGGTAGCGTTGACCGTTAACACTATCACTTTCAGTCCAAAAGGTGAAGCAGAACATCAAGATGCTCTCACGATCCCCGTAAGGGTATTGAGTCTTCAGATCAAGCAAACTCTGGTGGATCCGGGGATCGATGTGAATATTGTTCGGAAAGAGGTAATACAGAAGATAGTCCAAGATAATTGGATGACACCGAGGCACCGCAGGATAATCGGCTTCAAAGGCCTCCGAGAAGAACCTGTAGGGTAACTAGCTCTACCGATTCATATCCCGGGCATGACGAGCATCACCACCTTACAGGTACTCACCTGTGATATGTCATATGATGTCATCCTTGGACGACCTTGGATACACAGTGTAAAGGGAGTGCCCTCAATGCTCTATCAAGTTTTTAGATATCCTACCTCATATGGGGATTAATGACTTACTGAGTGAGCAGCCTTCGATCCAAGACTATTCAACAGCCGAAAGAAGGTTGGCCAAAGAGCCAATAGCCAAGGTAAACATGATCGATGAGGAATAACCTTGGTATAAAATGATGGAGCGAAAGGCTAAGATAGAGACATGAGTCCTGAGGGAGCGGTTACCAGGAATGAGCAA
Organism: Petunia x hybrida; assembly: GCA_037355625.1. Lineage (NCBI taxonomy): Eukaryota > Viridiplantae > Streptophyta > Magnoliopsida > Solanales > Solanaceae > Petunia > Petunia x hybrida. The sequence goes on from JBBBVM010000793.1 coordinate 78,249, forward strand.
ATTAGTCCCTAAGGCAGCAGTGTCATATCAGCTAACCGAAGTATAGGTGAAGCACGATGAGCTATTATGGATGATGCACTGCTATTTGATAGTGGCTCAGGTCAAGGTGCTACTTTTGTAGCTTCCAATAATCACCGAGCCAGTCCAGGAGGAACACCTACTGCTATATGTTTTGATTTCAGAAATAACATGGAACGCATACGAGAAGAAGGCAGAAGGCAGATTCTAGTAAAATATGCTAGCAAGGGGCTTTCATATCCAGATAAGCTTCTACCTCTACCTGTCCAATTTATTTCGGGCGTGGTCATGAAAACCCAGGAGTTGCGCCCGTATTTTCTCAGCCATACAGTCAGTCTGGTTTCTTCGATACCTCTACAGGACATTCTGTCCAGACCTGGGCTTTCAAAATATTTAGCAGAATGGGCCGAAAAGTTGGGAGAGTACGATATCATTTATCAACCGCAATCAACTATCCGTCGCGAGCTTTGGAAGGCTTTAATGCGGATTATGTGGAAGAATTAGCAGTAAAGACAGAGGAATCAATCCAACATGCAGGAGCAATTAAGCCTGAGGACTGGGAAATCCGCACGGACGTGGATCTCGAAGGAGAGGAAACCACCCTTGAATTATGGATCCAGACGCCCACCTAGAAGGTTTTTTGCAAGACCGTAAAAGTTTCACGCGCCGAAGCAGAATATGAGGCCATAATTCAAGCTCTTGACTTAGCCTACATATTGGGGGCCAGGGAGGTCAGACTCTTCGGTAGTTCCTAGTTGGTGATTACTCGAGCGAATGAGGATTTACCACGGAGAACATCTGTGTGCCAGACCGGCAAGAGAAAATTAAAGCACTTTTGAAAAAATTCCACAAAGGGGAGTTTGTCTATAAGGAGGAAAGATCAAATAAAGACGAGCTCCCCGGGAATTTGCACACTGACTCAGATGGCCCGTAGATAGTAGTCGAACTGACTCCCGCACACCTGATGAACCTTGAAGTTCCTAACACAAGTTCCGCCTTGAAGCAGTGTAATGCATTGATCAGCTACTTGGACAGGGGAGTACTCTCTGAAGATAAGTCAGAAAGCAGACAGCTAAGGAGGCATGCAGTTCACTACTGCTTAATCAATGGGGATTTGCACCATCAGATTATCAGCGGTCCACGGATTACATCTCGAGGTTCGGCACATTCCGACGTAGAAATTCTAGCGGACACCTCTGACCAATGATAGAAGTATAATCCTTCTCAGTACCTACTTTAAATCAAGTCTTAGTTTCTTTTTACAGTATTTACATACTTGTCTCTCATGTTATGGGTGTTCACCCACAACAACTCAGGCTCCGCGCCCCCATTCATCAATAAAACTACTATTTTACTTAATCAGTTTTACAATTAGAATTAAAATCCATCTACGATCCAACTATTCATAGCTCCGGCCAGACCTAAGTTGAAATAATACACCCACTTTTCGCTACAGAAAGCAGGGTAAACTACTCGCTTAGAGCTAGACCACGTCTAGCTCAGCCACCCGGCATTATTCGTAAGTTGAACTCATCAATTCAACAAAATTTGCACCTACATGCCGGTGGGGACGCCCGCCCGCATAGTGCCAGAAAGTCTTAAAATATTCGAGTCTGAATCAGAATGCAAAAGTGCCCGTTTCCACACGGGCTAAAGTCGTCCCATTGTGGGTGCAAAACAGTTGGCTATCACAGACACAATATAAGCCGGCAACTACTGACACAAATAAAACACCCTTTAGGGCGCACACCCGTCTTTTACAAACACTAGCCCACAAAGGCACAAAAATATACTTATTATATTATACAAGTACACATAAAACATTAATGGAAATTCGTTTCTTTAAAATAATAAATAACCTATAGGCTCATAATATAAAATTAGTTCTTCCTGAATACAACATTGTTCACAACAATTGTAAAAAAAATAGGGAAGGCTAAAATCTTCAAACTTCTCGAAATCTGCATGGCTAAAGATTCATCTGGATTGTAGTTGCAAGCCACCAAGCAGTTCAAGGTTTTCCCGACATCAAGAGATATGTAAGCCCGAGCAACTTTCGGCACACGACCTCTGAAGTGACCAAGACCCGGATACTCGATCAAAGCAAGGGTCCTCGAAAGCGTCTGAGCATAGACACAAGCTTCTACCATCTTGTCTGCCAAACTCGAAGAGAAACTAGAAGGTCTGCTTTGACCCTTGCTAGTCAAATAGGAGCGCACTGCCCCTTAGATCTTCAAGCGCAATTGGAAGCTCATCGCGGACAGGAAGGCTTAAACTGGGAACCTACCATAATGGAGCCTCTTCCCTTGGGTATCCCACAACAAGTGGCCGATGAGGCGTTGCAGCAGCAATACGGCCGAACCAAGAGACAACCCCAAAACATGAGTAGAGTTAGAGCCTTGTGACTCGTTAATCCACCCATGGCTCGAAACTGTGTCCTTTTGCCTGTGATGGAATGGAGTCAAACAAGTAGGCTTCAACCCTACTCCATCAAGAGGCTACCTGAGCACAAGAAAAATCCTGGCGGAGAAGCCTCATGACAGCTAAAAGGGCCAAGCGTCCTGACCCCGCATGACAAGAGGAATATCATAGCAACTACGGTGTTAGAAGAAGAGCACACCATAATCAGTGCACATGCCACAAAGAAGAGATTCTGAAAAACCTCATTAGAATCTCGATCAAACTTCATGACTCGAGAGACTCCGTTTATCTAATCACGGATGGAGAAAGGGAAGAAGAAATCGCAGATGGTCTCTTCCTTATAATTTTCTCATAGGCCATCCATTTGGAATGAAGAAGCTTTTCTGGGAATATCGAACTAGGATCAAAGGAAAATATTTTTGAAGATAGAAGAATCATTCCTTCATGAAAAACTTTGAAGAAGATGAAGTATTTTTCTGAAGGAGGGTTGAGATTCCTTTACTATCACGAAGCCCTTATTTATAGCCTAAAAGAGATAAGAACGGATCACGAAATGGTCAAGCGTAATTATGGCCAGAGATATGAAACGATTCGTCACAACAAAAAGTATTCTTGGAAAGGTGCATGGAATCAACATGAACCAACCTGATGTAGTTCTCGAATAAATTAGCATTAGACTTGCTCAAAAGGATTGTGAGTTTCAAGGAGTTAGTGAGATATCTTTCACACTGCTTTCACTTCCTGACTGCTTGCATCAGCACTCAGCAAGTGGGGGGACTAACTGTATGGGCAAAAATACGCCACCTATAGTTATGGGGATACGAGTCTAGCTGACGAGACTAGACTTATCCTATAAGTCACCAGGCACACTAGATACACGCTTGTTCTACGAGTTACGACAGGCGGTACATGCGTAGAACGCAAGGCATATATCTTGCCGTCTAAGGGTTACAATCTCCTAGTTAGGGTTTCGTATATACCACCCCTTGAGTTTATAGGCCCATGAGCCTCATTAGTCTTTGAATTTTATCATAATTAGGGATGGGTATCCGCTTCTATAAATACTCCTCCTTACATTGTATTGTACATCAAGTGATTCACTACTGAAACTTACTATTCTCTCTTTACTTTCTTATCTATTATTTTCCTCTTTATTTATTTACTTTTCGTCGTATTTTACTGTATTGCTTGTGACCCCTTCATAAATTTAAGTGTTTAACGTAGACGCATAAATTTAGGAATAAACACAAGCAACAACATCATCAAGGTGTCGCTATGGAAGCATTTGGAAAATCAGTCCCACTAAGAAGCTCTAGCCAGACAAGGGACATGCGAGAAAACATCCCTCAGCATTTTCAGCTGGTACTGGATTCTCTACAAAGGAAAGAAACCCATATTCAGCGCGAAAAGCAACCAGTCATTATTGGGACATTAGAGTAGCCTTCCTTTCTTGATGATTGGAAGTAGATGCAACCCCTGAACTAGAGACAAGGATAGAGGTACCCGACCACCCTATTGCATCAACAAGTCCCCATAAAAAGTGGAGAGTTGGATGATAGGAAGGTTAGATGAGCATACGCCTTCGGACTGCCGACCTCCTTGTGATAACAAAAATATCATAGCAACTGTTGTGTTAATAAACGAGCGCACCATAATCAGTACATGTTCCACAAAGGAGATTTTCAAGGAACACCATTAAGATCCCGCTCTAGTTTAATAACAAAGGGGACTTCGCCCTTCCTAATGCAAACAAAAGGGCGAAGAAAGATGACAACTGGTGCCTCCTTGCTTTCAGCTTTCTCACGCACCACCCATTTCGAGTGAAGATAATGTTCTGAAGGCAGAAAGTTGGGATCAAAGATGAAATTATTTTAGGAATAAGGTTTGGTCTGTTTTTCACAACAGAGTGAAGTCTTCTAAAAAGGGGACTGTATTTTAGAAGGAGGAAACTTGCAAAAAGTTGCTGCAAAGGAAGGCTCTTCATATAGGCGAAAGTAGATAAGGAAGGAGCACGAAATAGTTAAATAAAATAATGGCCAAACGGTATGGAACGATTCGGCTCAGTAGATGATAGTTATGGGAAAGGTATAAAGAATTAATGAAGACCAATCAGGAGAAGACGCGTGGTACTCCAGAAGGCACCTAGCGTCTATTTCGGTGAAAGTGACTGTGAAATTCAGAGATTCAGTGCGATATTTTTTCACACGTCTTCCTCGTAAGCCTCTTTCACTTCCTGACTGCTTATGTCAGTACTCACCAAGTGGAGGGTGACTGAGTGGGTAAAAATACACCACCTACAATTACAATGATATGAGTCCAGCTGGTAGAGATTATATTTACTCTACAAGTCACAAGGCGCTAAGGATATATGCCTGCCCTAGCTATGGTCGTTCATCAGGCACAGACCCAAGGTCATAAAGCAAACATCCCACCGCCTTAGGTTTATGGTTTCCTAGTTAGGGTTAATTAGTATCGCCGCCTTAAGTAAACAAGCCCATGGCCTATAGATATTGTATTTTACCATAATTAGGATGGGGGTAAACCTATAACTATAAAACCCCTCCCCCCTATTGTATCAATCAACAAGCGATTCTCCAAGAATCCCCCTATTTTCAAAGAATAAAATCTCTATCTCTGCTTTAATCGCTTTTCTTAGTGTTTACTTTATTGCTTGTGAGCCCTTTTAATTTATCTTTTTAACCTATTGGGTATTGTTAGTCATAAACACTCTTCCTTTGAATTGCTTAGTATAATAGATATATCGAATACTTTAGAGTTGAGCAATTTGTCAAGATTTTAATAAAGATTGAAATATTATTGGATGTTTTCTCTTAGTTTGGGATTGTCAGTTGGGTTTGTGTCATAATTATTAATTAGTCAAGTATTTTAAAAAAAAAAATATTAAAATAATCTTGAGTTGGTTTCTGTGAAAAAAAAGGTAAAGAACGAAAGTATTGATGGGTGAGAGGAGATTGCATCTTTGATAACTTTATCCAAGGAAAAAAAGAATCGTGTCTTTCTTTGAATTGGATTTTGTTTTGCAATCAAATTCTTAATAACCAAAGCCACCGCAAGATCGTCACGGATGCGCTGCAAATTGGTGGTGACATGGTTGTCTATGGAGGTTTGCGGAGGTGTTGATGATTTTAGTGTTGTTAATCGATTAGGAGACAAAGAAGAGAAAAAGAAGCAAGAAAAAAAGTTCACTTCTAGCATTCGCGCACTTGGTTGTGGGTATATCACACTTCTTGTGCCAGGTGTGTATGAGGTGTTCAGTTGGTATACTTTGAACAAAGTTCAAGTATCTAAGTGGAAAGTACCTTAGTTGAAGTGTTTAAGTGAAAATTGGTGTCTAGTTTAGAGCGTTTGTATTTGGCCATTTTTAAAAGATCAATTGTACAAACAAGATAGTAGTATCCCAGATTTAAATCTAATTTCAAATAAAAATTTTTGAATTCCTTAAACAAAAAAATTAAATACACAAATAAATCTCATCTAGGAAAAGTTTTATAACTGCCTATTGAGCCAGCGCTTGCACGGGCATCACCACCATCGAGTATTCTCCTTTATAGAAAGGGCTTGAAGGAGCTCAAGCAGGCAGGTCTTGGATGTCCTGCTTATGACCTGCCTGCTTGGGGCAATTAAGTCTTTTCACTGGCGCATGCTTTAAATGTTTGTCCAGCTTGCTGTAAGAGTTATACTCTAATACCTGTAAAAAAAGTTGAACTAAGGGGAATATAGGAAAATCACAAATGATATGCTTTACCTTGTTGTATCTGGTGTATTAAAATTTGTACTACAGCATAGGTTTTTATATCGTGGGCCCTATTTCTCGCTTCACGTGTTCTGTCAGTCAACCTTCTGACGCATAGCTTGTACCATTTTTTCAGAAAGTCTCATTTACTCATGTTTCCTCACTTTATTGCAAGAACAACACCTATACATTTTAGTAAATCTAAAGATGTTCAAGTATTTTAAGGTCTTTTGTAATGCACAAAAAAAAAGTGATGTCACGTGAAACTGAGAAAATTAAGAAATATTATATACTCTATCATAGGTAGTGTTAGAGGGACCCACAGTACTTTACAAATGCTCCCCCATTCTTTGTTTACTAATAAAGCTTACGCTCAAATCAATTTCGTAGAGAATCCAAATCAATTAGTAATATTTAAGTATTGGAATCAAACTTTGATTCAATGCAATTCAGCAATAACCTATACTTCAAAGCACATCGTAAAATCTTTTTCCAAAAGGGTAACGAATGCTAAAAACTTAACTACTGATAAAGAATCATAAACTTTGAACTAAAAAATCAAAACCTGTGATGAAAAGTCCAAGAAAAGTTGAATCTAAAAGCGGTTAATGTAGGTTGGTATAAGCCAAAATATGTGAGAATGAGTATATGTTTTGAGAAGACATTAAAAAGAAACAAAGTTTACTTTAGTTTAAATATATGACTAATAATATATTCATAAATATACATCAAAAAGAAATATTAAATCAAAATACTCAATTACAGCAGCATGGACGAATTCAAAAGCGGAGGAAACACAAATCGACAAAATACATCATTTACTTTGTAAGCAAAAACCCATAAAACTCCATCAGGAACGATAGAGAAATAAAACAAAATATAAAGCAACTCAGAAATTTTCAACCAAAATACTCAAACAACATGCTACAGAAGTATTGACATTCAAATAGTTATTCAGATGAGTACTAACGAGCTTAAATTTACGTGAATATTAAATTAATGGGATTTTATTTACTTTAATGTTGACTTAATAATTAAAACTAAAATAAAGAAAACGTTATGGGACTGATAAACTATATAGACTTCTAAATTATGGCACATATAAGCTATGTACGTAAAAATATAATATTGTACATAGCTTTTATAGATAATTTTGGGAAAATACATAAGATGTCACCTAATTTAGACCAAATTAATCATTACAATTTGAAAAATCCTACTTATATTTTCTTTTAATTACTATGATAGAGAAAAAGAGCAGAAAGAGAAGATTTGAATAGTACTTTTGAATTAAGTGTGTGCCTACAAGGTAAAATAGGGATATAAAGAAGGATTAGTATGTTATACTTCCTCCGTCCCAAAATGGTTGTCTTAGTTTGACTTGGAGCGGAGTTTAAAAAATGTGGTAAGATTTTTAGAACTTGTGGTCCAAAATAAGCCCTACATAAATATGTGGCTATAAAGTATTTCATTAAGGGTAAAGTAGTAGTTTCAATTCAAAAATATTTCTAAATTTAGAATTGTGCCATTCTTTTCGGTGGACTAATAAGGAAATAGTATCATCCATTTTGGAATAAAGAGTAATAAATTGGAAAATGAGGGAATAAAATTTCAAATAAAATATGCTAACACAAATTATTGGCCCCCACATTACTAAAAAAGACGTCAATTAAAATAAGATGATATTGTTTTTGTCATACTAAAAAGTAAAGTGTCTGATATAAATTACCATAAAAATAAGGGATTTTTTCATAAGTACCCACTATAAAAAATTTATTTTCATTGATTGCCACTTATATGTGGTACCATAAATTAAATTACAAATATACCATAAAAATATTTATCCATATCCACTATGTTATCATTGTTTCCACTTGTGCTGATCCAAATTTGCTTTAAGGAGAGTAGTTAGGGATCAGCGGGGACTAGACAAGTTCGTTCCTATTTCTACAAGTGCCAAAATACAGAAGTCTTAATAATAACAAGGATTTATAATGGAATTTATAAATTATTAAATAATCAAATCAATACCAGGACATGAAAAAGTACAATACGCTATACATTTGATAAATTCATTTATATTTCAACTGAAATTATCTTACATATTATCCCGGATTGTGATTCTAATGAAAGTTTGTTATGATCATATACATTTATTGTCACACCGAGGATGCATGCGCCTTTGCTTTGAAAACATGTCTTCTAACTATTTTTCTTTGGTATTAATGCATATAGATTAACATATTTTGTGAACTAATAATTATTAAAACAAATAGTCTTAGACATATACCATTGAAACAACTATGTATATTGTTATTTATATCCATATAATATATCATATAATGTTATCTGATATACTATATACTGATATACTATATATTAATATATTATATACTGATATACTATATATCAATATACTATCTATATATAGTAGTATTACCATTGGATATATAATTATATCATCCTGATACACTATATATTGATATATAATATACTATTTGAACTTATAAACCAATAATATACCATTAACACTTCAGTAATATACTATTATTGAAAATAATTTGTTCTGCTAATATACCATTTGATAGGAGAAGACTTCTTCAAAGCTAGGGTTCTAATGGGTGATGGAGGAGTCATATCGGAAAGCAAGAGGCGAAAGAGAGTAATTAGGAGACTGCATTCAGTAGGATGAGATGATTAGTTAGAATAGAGAGTTAATTTTATTGACACTCTTAACAGATAAACATCACATTAGTAATATAACTAGCACGTTGTTTACAATAAAAGATTTAGTTAAAATACACTATTTTAGGAGAGATATATTTAGTAGTATATCTAAACATTGGATTTAGGAAAATGAGTAAAAGTGGTACTATTGCAATTAAAAACTTTAAATATGGTATAAAATCAAAATAAATAGTATTTTTGCTATTAAATTATATTATTAGGTAAATAAAGTAATTAAATCTTTAAATATGGTGTTTCAGGTACTTTTCCCTAAAAATAATAATATAAAACTCAAATGAAATAAAAACCCAAATCGTTGGGCCGTGCTGCACGGGCCACCATATCTAGTACTTTATAGAAGCGGCTTGGAAGCAGGACTTGGATATCCTCCTTGCCGACCACAGGATAGCCATTTCTTGGGTTTCAAGTAAAGACTTAGCCAATTTTTGCAAAGGTTATGCTCAATAAATTAGCCAATTTAAGGATTACCAGTTGAAAATATAGCAATTATTTGCACTACTACAAACCAAGTAACCACTTTTAAGGTTATAAATTGAAATATAGTCAGTTTTGCAAAACCAAGTAGTCAATTAGGGGTTTAATTGAAGATACAATCATTTATGGGCTCTTTACATATATATCCGCCCATCAAGAAATAATTACTTTTAGGTGTCCATAACTTTTTGTATCCAAAAATTTAATACATATTAAATATTTTTCTTAATATTAATACTAATATTTAATAGTATGATATTTAACTCTCTTAATTAAAGGAAACAATCGGTGGTAAAAAAAAATAGATTACCATTAAATATGGTAGTTGCACGATTTTAGGCTTAATGATAGAGTCCTATCAACATAATAATATTTAAAATATTACATATATATATATTTTTTAAATATTAAATATATATCAATAATATTTAAAATATTAAATATATTAAATATATATATTTAAAATATGAAATATCAATAATATTAAATATATTAAATATCAATAGTATTAATATATTAAATATATATTTAAAATATGAAATATCAATAATATTAAATAAATCAATAATATTAAATATATTAAATATCAATAATATTAAAATATTAAATACATATTTAAAATATATTTAAAAAGGGTAAAATGTATATGGAAAGAAAGAAACGAGAAAAGGTGTACAGAGAAAGTAATTATTCTTGGTCAACGTTCATGGGCGTAAATTTCCCATCATTTATTGCATAGCTTGCCGATTAAGTAGTCACATTTAGAGTTATCAGATGAAAATAAAACTAGCTTTTGCACGGCTAGCAAATCAATGCTGCCACTTTCAGCGCCAAATTAAATGTAGTCCATGCAAAAGTTTTTAAAAAATAATCAAAGTTTCAAAATGTACAAAATAGTTGAACATGAACTTCAAAAAATTATCCTAGAATTTTGAGTCTTCCAACCAAAATTTTGATATAGTGTATGTATAACTTGTCAACCAAGGAGACACTATTAGTGTTATTAATTGCAATATGACCAGTTTACAAAGTATTTGAAAATTAGCTACCCGAACAATGTGACTAATTTGTCCTTGTATTATTTAGGTATTTTTTAAAAATATATAATAATAAAAGATTATCTTGTAATAATATGTGTGTGTATGTTTTTATATATATATATATATATATATATATATATATATATATATATATATATATATATTATTTTTGAACTAATAACGACAGATTAAATCCTATGATGGTCCCCGGAATAAGGCAAATAAAAGAAGAAAAGTGATGCAGCTCATGTCCATGCTGATTAAGGTGTTCGTGTCATCAGGACCGGTCACACGAAGTCAAGCTAAGGATCTGCATGATGTGCATGTTCACCTAGTGTAGCCAAGCACCAACTGTGGAAGCTCAATATGTAGGCTTGTGCCTGAGGAGGAGAGCACCTGAATCAAGATGACCGGCATCAAGCAGTGAGCGATCGAAGTTGAGCTTGAGCCCGAGTCTCAGAGCGACGAACCAAGATGCTGATTCTCTTCGGCCCTGCGTGGCCTTGTTTTGGGCCGACTTGTGGCCTTATTTCTAAGAGTTGTTTTTCAGAAATAGCACTTCAAAGCAAGAAATTTACAAATGAAGGATCATATTTTTTTCATACATGGCATAGCAATCCCTACTTTTAAACTCTCTATCAAAATAAAAAATTTTAGGTGCCACTTCCCCATCCCCCACCACAGACCTTCCGGCGACCAGTACCGCGGCGATGGCTGGTGGTTGAGGAAAACTAAAAATCATCAGATTCTCATCGGGATTAATTATTTTATATCATTGGAGCTTTATTATTGCTAGTTTGTTTAAATCATTATTTGTTGATAATTTTATAGACACAAATCTATCAAAAAATAATAAATTATACATGTATATACATAAAAAAATGCGTATGCAAGAAGAAAAATATAAAAATATACAAAAAAACTTAAACTTTATACAAACATCCATAATAGTTCACAAATCTGAAAAATTTTACAATTTTTTCTTTGTTTATACACGCGTATACAGATTTATAGAGCATTATACATATTTACAGAAGTATATAAACTATATTTATTCATTTTTTATGCACACATATACAGATTTATACAACTTTATACACGTTTACAGAATTGTATAAATTTGTATAAACATGTATAAAATTGTATTAACTCACAAAATAATTATAGAGTGTTTTGGACAGCTTTTATACAAAAGCTTAACAAAAGGACCAGATTTATATAAATTTATACTAGATCTAAACATTATAATTTTTATATTTTTTTTTTTACAAAAAACTAGTAGATCTCACCGGATTTTATTTTAAAAAAAGAAGAAACATAATAAAAAAACCCCTCATCGGACCTTTGACCGGTGTTTACATCGAAAAATCAACATTGCTCTTCAAAAAAAAAAAATAAAAAAAAAGAGAGAGAGAGAGAGAGAAGAAGAAGAAGAAGGAAAAAACAGTGACGGCGGCAGGCGGTGGTGGCTTAGAGGATAGGGGATGAAGGTGAGTCCGTGGTGGAGGGGGTGGGGAGGTGGCGGCGGTAGTTTAGGGAGGGAAGGAGAAGAGAAGAAAAATGGGGGCTAGGGTTTTTTGTTTCTTTAAAAATGGGGTGCTATGAGTGTAAGAAAAAATTAAAAAAGGGAGGGGGTGACAGGATAGGTTAGAAGGGGAAATAAGGTCCCATTTTGGTAATTTTCATGGGTTGAGTGTCTCTCCATGTAAAAATCCCTATATCTAAACCTATGAGTAGGCTTTACTATATAAACCTACTAGTAGCTTATTTTCATTACCTAACTTTGCTATTGAAACTAAGCTTTGAGATATCTCTTGTTGAGAGAAAAACCCTTGTTGAAACTGGTTCATTCGGTTGAACCGAATTGAAACTTTTTCTTTTTGATCATTCGGTTTGCAAGAAATATTATTCTTTTGAGGATCGTTGCATAGTATAGGTGCTTAATCACTTTCATTCAAAAGGTATACCGACTAGTTCCTAGATATTATTTTGATAAAGTTTGAGTTTATGTCTTGCTTTTATCTTATCTTGTTTCTGCTTTCATCAAAAAGTGTTCGATCGATCCAACAATGAACATTTCGAAATAAAAGAATGTACTTTTCCAGGATAACTCGCATTTGATTGTGTTTACTTATACTATTTTATTTTCCATTAGATTGCTAAAGCCTAATGTTAAAATTATGAACGTGAGGAACAACAACAAAATACCCAATGATATACCATAAGTGGAGTCTAGGGGAGGGTCAGATGTACGCAGATCTTAACCTCACCAAAATGGAGAGGTATTAGGCACCATCGAGTCATGTGCCGAGCACAATTGCTTTATTGTCGAGTTCTGACTTAAGAAATGTATTGTTGTTTTATTTTGCTCACCTTTGATTTGTTAAAACTTGAAATTGTAATATTATCAATTCTACCAAAGATTGTTTCATTATTCGGTTGATATTTACAAATTCACGCATTTATGACAAATTAGGACTTCCAAATTTGCCAAACCAGTTTTTAATTGACTCCAATCGTGAATTTTATGTATTGACAAATTGTGACTCCCAAATTTGCCTTCATTAATTGAAACATGGATTACAAAAATCAATTTGATATTGTTAAATTCTATTGGGCCTCAACTGAAAATAGTGGGCTATTTGTTAATGTGGGACTGCTTTGTGGACAGCCTTTGCAAGAAGTTGTTGTGCTATCTTTTTTTTTTTTTTTTTTTTTTTTTTTTTTTTGCAAAAATAAGCAGCTCTGAACTGTCTTGCAACATTGTCACATTTTTTTTTCAAATAGCGACTGTTTCTTGCAAAGTTAAACATGGTCAAATTTAAAATAGATGTCACCCAATGAATATTCGTCTAGGTTGTAGTTTGCAATTAATTTACATTCATAGTCCTATTTCTGCACATTCTTTCAATTTTGTCCAGATTTTAGAAATTGCACAATATGGCCAATTTTTAAAAATGGACTAAATTTAAAACATATTCGATTTTGCTGAATGTAAGTTTGAAATTTGCAAGTTTTGTGTAATAGTTTGTACCACTTACTCCCATCATTTTTTCATGTACGCAAGGCTTTAGACAAAAAACTATAAAGCTAGTTGAACATAATGATTTCTTCATGTCTTAGTACGAGTTCAGATTCCAAAAAAAAAGACAGACAACCAGGCACACAACAGAGTTTTTAACCATTAAACATGTTGATTTCATATCTATTTCATAGCCAAACACTTAGAATAAATAAAAGATTAATGTGTTTACCTATAAACGAGACCTTAGAGCACGACTAAGTCGATCTACAAGCTAACCAAAGCCAATGAACACAACAATGAACACCAAACCAGCAACTAAGCAGCCTTCAAAAATCTTAAACTTGACTTGAAATTTGAAGATTTATGATCCAAACGACTCTTGGTATTGAGGTCTTTTAGTTCTAAATCTCTACCCTTCAACTCACAATTTTTTTTTTCACTCTTTACTCTCAAAGCTATCAATATTCTCCCTCGGTTTTTTAGCAGATAGTTGGTATGTTTTTATGAGGATTTAATGCTTTATTTATGGCCAAAAAGTGTAGGCAAATGGTAGAGTGTGGACTTATGCAAAAGTACAAGCACACACCCCTACTCACTTGAGTATTGTACCCCATTTTTAGCCTTATTTTTCATCCTTTTCCAACATTGGACAGCTACTGATGCAGTCCAGACTGATCAAGCTAAGGAGCTTCATGATGTTCACTTGATGGTGAAGAAGAGCTATGATGGTGCAATGATTTAAGAAGCGGGCAGAATGTTGGAGGAGATAAGAGAGGCATTGATTAGCATTGGAGAAGTTGCGTCCTAGAAGGGTGGTTGGTGCGCGGTACTCGCGTGGCACGCGGACACAATTTCTTAGACAACTCAGCCACGTGGCGGGCTCGTTTATTGGCCTTAATGCGTTGTTGTTTTTATGATATTCCCATGCTTTTTGCATAGCTAGACTTCTCTATTTCATAGTACTTATTTAGCCCTGCGTGGAAATTGACATGTAGCCCAATTGGTGGCTGTTTCTTTATAATTTAGGTGTGTAAGGCTTCACTATCAAAGCCTAACACTTAGTCTTATTTGATTAGTTTTCCAGAATATTAGAAATACAGAGAAACAAGCGTTGCTTGTGGAAACTCTATAACTTCACCTTAATCCTCTTAAACTCGTATCTCTAGGAATCATCACTAGCATGTATTCCATGAATGGTTCAAGTTTCTCATCTCCCTTGGATTAATCTTTCATCTTTATGTAAGTTTTAATCACTTCTTTCTTCTAATTTCTGTTCTTCCTATTCATATCTTCTTATTTGGGTGTTGAATTCCATCTTTATCTTGTTTTCTAATTCCGCTTGCATCAGTTGGTATCAGAACTTGGAAAGAGTTTGTTTCTACAATCCCAATCCTGTTCTTCGTGCCTAGAATTAGGTTTCTTTGTTAGTTTTTTGAAATTTTTATTTTTGATTAAAAAAAACGTGAAAGAAGAAGGACAAAACAGCCGTGTTTATTATTGTTGAAGTTAAATCACGCCTAGGGTTTGGAAGAAACGAAAGTTCTTGGTTATTTTGATGGAATCTTGAAACCCTAGAATAGAATTGAAGTGTTCTTGAACTTGTTCTTGGAAATTTCAGCATAGTTTTTGTTGAATTCTTGATTGTTGAACGAGTTCTTGAGTATAGTTGGGCTGAAGTATTGAACTTGATTAAGACCAACATGTAATGGCTGCTCTTGGATTGAAATTTATCGAATTCTTGAGGTTCTTGAATTGTTTTAGGTTGAATCTTGGATCATTTTTGAAAAAAACTTAGATTTTTGATGCGATCTTGGATTGTTCTTGAAGAGTTCTTGAAACATTAGTAATTCTTGAATAATATAGACGTGTTAAGGCTCTTCTTGATTGAGTTCTTGACTGATTTTAATTGATTCTTCAAACCCTAGTTGAGTCTTGAAGCGCTTCTTGAATTCTTGGTGTGTTTGCTTGTTTTCCATTAGTTCTTGCTTAGATTCTTGATTGATATTGAAAGGAAAACGTGGGAACCTTGTAAAAAAAAGAGTGCAGCGTGTTCTTGAGGTTGTGAGGAGTGTTCTTGGCTGAAAGTTGGTAGTTCGTGATTGACAACTTGTTGTTCTTGAATAGGAGTTGAAATAACTTGACTTGATCTTGAATCTCCTAGCCATTATACGTTGAAGTTGTTTGCTTGATTGCTGAAATCTTGAGTTGAATAAAGGAGTAGAAACACTGCATATTGAGGGAGAAAGGGAAGGAAAACCTAAGCTTAGTCAAAGTGGAAAACAACTCTCATTCAAAAAAGGAGAAGGTTACCCACTTTTCAAACAAGAAAAGTAGTTCTCCCTTAGGAAATTGGAGTGCAAACAAATGCTGAAAATAAGGGAAATTCAGCAAGCCAAAAACGTGTGGAATTGTAGGAAAAGTTGTAAGAGTTGTCCAAAATTGAATTGGACAGCAAGGGAAAAGGAGGAAAACTCATTCCAAACTTAAAAAGGAAGGCTTAGGTGTCCCATAAGGGAAGGGAAAGTTAGTTCTTTCTAGGAATTCCTTATTTCTTCCTAGCATTATGACATGACCCAAAATCAAATTAGGCCGTGCGGGCACCCAACATACTCCCCTAGACCCGTCGGGCGAACCCTTACCAATTAAATTAGGAAAATAAATATAATGCAATTCATAAATAATAACAAGACTTAGAAAAAAAAAAGCACAGACATACTAATACCTCCAAGCTGTACAAAAAAAATTACAGCTGACTACCCAACATACTAGGTTTAGGGTTATCCAGACTAGACATCTAAGAGTAAAAAAGAAAACATATACCTCTTGAAGGGAGCAAAATGCAACTGAAATAATAAACACTAAACTGGTGGCCATCCGGAATAAAGCTGGCTCACCCTGACAGCTAAAATCGTCTTCGCTCCTGAACAACGCGGCGAACTCAATCCTGGAGCGAACCTGCCGAAACGAAATAGATAGACAAGAAGCAAATAACAAGCAAGGGTGAGTCAAAAGGACTCAATAAATGGGGCATACTAGCCACCTTAAAGAATAGGATAGCTAGCCAGGGAGAAGAAACAGATAAACCAAATTCCTCTTATTTAAATTATAAAAAGGCGGAGCCAGATAATAACCAAAAATACGTATGAAACCATAAACTCAGCCAGGAATACGAGCCAGAAACATATCAACAAATAAGCAATGCACGTATCAACAGAACAGTAGTTATGTACCACAAGTCTACACAATGGTATGAAAAGAAATGAAATGAAATGAGATGAAATGAAATGAATTCTGATGCAAAGGGTCATATGTGCCCATCATCCCATCTCGAAGCGCAATACTCCTGCATTCGAGGGGAATCCAATCTGAAAACCAACTGGAGCGGAATACTCCTGCTCCTGGGGCGGAATACTCCTGCACCCGATATAATATAAACCAGAGGCGGAATACTCCTGCACTCTCTTGGGACGGAATCCTCCTACCCTCAATATGATACAATGGAGCGGAATACTCCTGCTCCTGGGGCGGAATACTCCTACCCTCAATGTGATACAATGGAGCGGAATACTCCTACCCTCAATGTGATACAATGGAGCGGAATACTCCTGCTCCTGGGGCGGAATACTCCTGCACCCAATATGATATGCAATGTAATGCATATGAATGCAATGTGATGCAATAATAACCCTTCACCGGCGCGGGACTCTCATCGACAGCCGGGAAGTAGATGACAACTCACAGCCAAAGTACAATGCTCAGATCCTCAATGCAATACCAACAACAGGACATAACATATAATATACAATGTAAATCCAAAGCTAAGGTGTAAGGTATACGCCTATCGGCAGTTAAGCACGTAAGAAACACGTGGTAGAAAATCCACGAGGCCAGGTACCTCCAAAGAAATGGATATAAACACTTACCTTGTTACAAAGTTAGCACAGCCACTCAATAACCGCTTTGTCCTTTGGATTCACTGCCAAACGATCCCACTGTGTTCAATAAGGAGAAAAATATATCACATAAGGCTAATGGCTTCATTCCTTACGTCTTAGGGCAATCCAGTTAGGAACCTGATGCCCTATTCACATACGCAATACGCAGGCCAGGCCTATGTACAGGGTTTAAGGTCACATAACCAAACCCTAAATAAATTACATTTATAAGTGGCCATAACTCAGTGAGTATGCATATATAATCAATTCCATTATCGGGGTCCATTTGACCCTTTAAACTATTAATTGAACTTATTAAAATGATGTCTAATATACCAAGTTTTACCGTTAAAACATATTCAAATACACGTAATAAACTCAAATAATGCATTAAGATCATTACTTGAATGTTTCAGGGTAAAATTTTTACTATTTTCCCGGCTCTTTTCTCATTTTCTGGTATTTTTTTACTGCACTGCATTTTTGTTCTTATTTCTGTTAAGTATGTACGTATGTTTCTGTTCTTAATGTTTCCGCCGACCTCATTTCTTACTTTTGTCTTTTCTCTTTTTTTTATTTCATTTTTTTTCGTGACAAAATTTAAAACGGTACCCTACGATATTCGAAATAATTCCAACTTTTACTACAAGTTATACCAAATATATGTAACATACTCGCGAAGGCGAATCTCAAATCGGACTCCCGAAACTCAATATGAAAATTAAATGGAAAAAGATCAAATTATTTAACTTTCGGCATTTTAGCGGAAACTAGCCGAACGACATCGAAATCCACTTCCGAAATTTCACAAAAGTCACAAATAATCATACGAACCTAACAGCGCTTTCGGATTTCGAATCGGAGCTCATTCGCCAAAACCGAGCTCAAAAATCTCTTTTTAATATTTATCGACAATAAAAACTGAAACCTTCTTCCGATGCCTACCAAACGAGGTCTGATTTAGCTCAAATTTTACAGACAGGTCCTAATGGGCATTACAAATATTTTAAAATTATCGACACGCCAATCAGAGTCCTAACTTCCGAAACGACTAACCGAGGTCGTTTCATTCTCCTCTACTTAAACTCTCGTTCGTCCTCGAACGAGCCTAAGTCTAAAGAAAAATTCGCACAGATAACAAGAAAACTTGCACGACCTTCATATGCTACTCCACGGCCCTTATCTCCTGATTACAGGATCAGAATTATATTACGCACATCGTACTTTTGGAATAAAACATATCTTGATAATATGATAACGCCATTGCCCAGCTTATTTTGACTAAACTGACCCTCGCTCGATCACGAGATGCGAGTTCTACATTTTCGAAACAAAGTACACGGAACTGCGGATGTATTAACATGATTCCCTCCGCCAATATAATGAATCACCTCGTTTATATACTTCTCGATATGGAACAGGTCGATGGAACTAAGAATTAGCTCACGCTCGATGCAATAGGGGAGCTTTTGAAGTACCTTGTCATTACATGCTATAGAGGATTTGATGCACGCTATATTATTATTATTATTATTATTATTATTATTATTATTATTATTATTATTATTATTATTATTATTATTATTATTTTTATTTATTTTTTTGTTTTTACGAACGCACTATACAGTATCTCAATTTATGTTAATGTTGTTTCGCAAGCTTCTTGTGGGAATGTAGTTACTCATATCCTAATGTATGTCAAAAGTTCATCTGAACAGGGTCTATCATATGAGGATAAGGATCATACAAATACTGCTGGATAGTATGATGCAGACCAAGAATGATCTTCAGACTGAACATCAACTTCATGGTATTGTCTTTGAATTGGAAATATATTGACTTGAAAAAGTAAAAATAAAAGAGACATGTAGTTGGACCATGAGCTGAGGCAGAATACCAGCAACAAAGTTGATTACATGTGTACTTATAATGCTAAAGTAATTTCTCAAAGAGTTGAGGTGTAAAGGAGATATGCCAATGATGGATGGACGATAACCTTTAACTCTAGATTTTCATGAAGTAAAACAGCGTCAGTATGAGGATCCAGTTCTAGTTGAATACGGATAGATAGCCAAAAGAAAACTGGAGTCACCATACAGGGTTACTACTAACAGTGTTCTCATGCATAAAGATAGACTTCGTGTTCCTGATGTTGCAGATTTACGTGGACAGATTATGGTAGAGGCACATTATTCCAAATACACTGTTCATCCAGGTTCGACTAAGATGTACCATGATCTTAAGCAAATTTATTGGTGGGACGGAATGAAGTATGACATAGCAGAATTTATGGCTCAGTGTTCCAATTGCCAGCAAGTTAAAGTCGTATCATATTTCCAGACTTCATTCTTTCAATTGATAGGTACGTATATATGATCCGGTTGCCAGCTTATCTCTAGCATTAATAGATTATTAGTGGGTTTAGCAATGATCGACACTCATTGTAGGTTTCTGTCGTGGCCTTACTTTGGGTCGTGAAAAAAGTGGTATCAACACCTCAGAGATTTAGTATTACCATTCAGTATTTGGAGGAAGACTCCTCCACTTAAAGCACAAACTCATGCAGCTATTTGAATAAGAATAACCATCCTCGCACAGTCTGCTGGACTAAAGAAGATTTAGCTAAAAGCTGAACGTAGGCAGACCTAAGCTACCAACTACCCTTTCGAGTTGCCAAACAGCTGCAACTCTCGAGTTCACAACTCCATACCTTTGCCGTAAACACCACCGCCTGATGGATGGTATTTCTATATAAAAATTTCGGCAGAGTTTCCCCTGAAACTGGATGATCCGCAAAAATAGAACCAGCACTATACTATACATGGGAATGGATATCTGGATAAACTGATAACATAAACATGTTAAACGGATAACAAGATGAGACAACTGGATGATATAACAAATCCGCAGATAGAATGTTTGGACAGCACTACTGTCCTGATTTTCAACCTAATTTTCAGCATCTCAATATCAATTTTGTACAAGGAGTTATGCGCAAACTACAAACAGCTGTCCGAAGATAAAAATAATTTTCCAGATTTTGAAACATTTTGTGCAACTATTTTGGACATCTTTTACCGTGGTTCTTAGCAGTGCTATCTTTTGGAGGAGGTAAGTGTTTGTATCCAAAACAATAATATGCTCCCAAAATAATAATATGCTTACCCAGCCACAATAACACGTACTCTGGCTTAACACAGGGAACGTCACAAGCGGCTACCAATCGCCCAAGCTCACTAGTGCCGGACGAAGAAGAAATGGAAATGGATCGAGGATATAAATAATTAGAGCTTCAGGAAGCTCATCTTCTGACATGACCCGGATTTCGACTAGGCCGTGCGGGCACCCGACATCCTCCCCTAGACCCGTCGGGTGAACCCTTACCAATAAAATTAAGAAAATAAATATAATAATTCATAAATAAGGACAAGACTTAAAATAAAAACACAGACATACTGATACCTCTAAGCTGTACAAAAAGAATTACAACTGACTTCCCAACATATTAGGTTTAGGATTATCCAGACTAGATATCTAAGAGTACAAAAGAAAACAGATACCTCTTGAAGGGAGCAAAATGCAACTGAAATAATAAACAATAAACTAGTGGCCATCCGGAATAAAGCTGGCTCACCCTGGCAGCCGAAGTCGTCTTCGCTCCCTCACAACGTGGCCAACTCAATCCTGGAGCGAACCTGCCGAAACGAAATAGATAGACAAGAAACAATCAACAAACAAGGGTGAGTCAAAAGGACTCAATAAGTGGGGCAGACTAGCCACCTCAAAGAATAGGATAGCTAGCCAGGGAGAAAAGAAATAGATAGACCAAATTCTTTTATTTAAATTATAAAAAGACAGAGCCAGATAACAACCGGAAACACGTAAGAAACTTATAAACTCAACCAAGGATGCGTGCCAGAAACATATCAACAAATAAGCAATGCACATATAAGCAGAACAGTAGTCATGTACCGCAAGTCTACACAATGGTATAAATTGAGATGAAATGAAATGAAGTGAGATGAAATGAAATATGATGCAAAGGGTCACATGTGCCCGTAATCCCATCCCGAAGCGGAATACTCCTGCATTTGAGGGGAATCCAATCTGATAACCAACTGGAGCGGAATACTCCTGCTCGTGGGGCGGAATACTCCTGCACCCGATATAATATAAACCAGAGGCGGAATACTCCTGCACTCTCCTGGAGCGGTATACTCCTGCACCCGATATAATGTAAAGCTGAGGCGGAATACTCCTGCACTCAATATCTGACATAAGAGCGGAATACTCCTGCTCCTGAGGCGGAATCCTCCTACCCTCAATATGATACAATGGAGCGGAATCCTCCTGCTCCTGGGGCGGAATACTCCTGCACCCAATATGATATGCAATGTAATGCATATGAATGACATATAATGTATATGAATGCAATGTGGAGCGGAATACTCCTGCACCCAATATGATATGCAATGTAATGCATATGAATGACATATAATACATATGAATTCAATGTGATGCAATAATAACCCTTCACCGGCGCGGGACTCTCATCGACAGCCGGGAAGTAGATGCCAACTCACAGCCAGAGTATAATGCTCAGATCCTCAATGCAATACCAACAACAGGACATAACATATAATATACAATGTAAATCCAAAGCTAAGGCGTAATTAGTACGCCTATCGGCAGCAACACACGTAAGGAACACGTGGTAGAAAATCCACGAGGCCAAGTACATCCAAAGAAATGGATATAAACACTTACCTTGTTACAAAGTTAGTACAATTACTCAAAAACCGCTTTGTCCTTTGAATTCATTGCCAAACGATCCCACTCTTTTCAATAAGCAGAAAAATATATCAAATTAGGCTAAAGGCTTCATTCCTTACGTCTTAGGGTAATCCGGGTAGGAACCTGATACCCTATTCGCATACGCAATACGTAGGCCAGGCCTATGTACAGAGTTTAAGGTCACATAACCAAATCCTAAATAAATTACATTTATAAGTTGCCCATAACTCACTGAGTATGAATATATAATCAATTTCATTATCGGGGTCCATTTGACCCTTTAAATTATTAATTGAACTTATTAAAACGATGTCTAATATTCCAAGTTTTACCGTTAAAACATATTTAAACACACGTAATAAACTCAAATAATATATTAGGATCATTACCTGAATGTTTCGGGACGAAAATTCTACTATTTTTCCGGCTCTTTTCTCATTTTCTGGCATTTTTTCTCAGCCTCTGCGTCATTTTTGCTTCTTCGTTTCTCCTCTCTTTCTGTTCCTGTATCTATCACTTATAAGGTTGCCCACCGCCTGCCTTTCTTTTACTTTCTTTCCTTTTCTATTCTTTTCTTTTGTCTTTTCTTTACTTTTTTACTTTATTTTATTTTATTTTATTTTTGCGATGAAAATTAAAACGGAACCCTATGATATTCGAAATAATTCCACCTTTTGCATACAAGTTACACAAAATATATTTAACATACTCGCAAAGGCGGATCTCAAATCGGACTCCCAATACTGAATATGCAAATTAAATGGAAAAAGAACAAATTATTTAACTTTCGGCATTTTAGCGGAAACTAGCCGAACAACATCGAAATTTACTTTCAAAAAATCACAAAAGTCACAAATAATCATACGAACCTAACGGCGCTTTCGGATTTCGAATCGGAGCTCATTCGCCAAAACCGAGCTCGAAAATCTCTTTTTAATATTTATCGACAATAAAAACTGAAACCTTCTTCCGATGCCTACCAAACGAGGTCTGATTTAGCTCAAATTTTACAGACAGGTCCTAATGGACATTACAAATATTTTAAAATTATCTGCATGCCAATCGTAGTCCTAACTTCTAAAACGACTACTTAAGGTCATTTCATTCTCCTCCACTTAAACTCTCGTTCGTCCTCGAACGAGCCTAAGTCTAAAGAAAAATTTGTGCGGATAACAAGAGAACTTGCACGACCTTCATGAGCTACTCCACGGGCATTATTTCCTGATTATAGGATCAGAATTATAACACGCATATCAAACTTTTGGAACAAAATATATCTGGATAATATGATAATACCATTGTACAGCTTATTCTAACTAAGCTGATCCTTCCTCGATTACGAGAAGAGAGTTCTATATTCCTTCCTCGATTACGAGAAGAGAGTTCTACATTTTCGAAGCAAAGATACACGGAACTTTGAATGGGTTAACATGATTCAGCTGATGATCACCTCTTCGATATATCTTTTGATATAGAACAGGTCAATGGAACTAAGAATTAACTTACGCTTGATGCAATAGGGGAAGCTTTTGAAGTACCTTGTCACTACACATTATAAAAGATTTGATGCAAGCTATATTATTTTTACAAACACACTATGCAACATCTCAATTGATGTTAGTGTTGTTTCGCAAGCTCTTTGTGGGAATGTAGTTACTCATATCCTAACGTATGTCAAAAGTTCATCTGAACAGGATCTATCATATAAGGATAAGGATCATGCAAATACTACTGGATAGTATGATGCAGACCAGGACTGATCTTCAGACTGAACATCTACTTCAGGGTATTGTCTTTGAGTTGGAAATATTTTGACTTGAAAAAAGTAAAAATAAAAGAGACGTAGTTGGACCATGAGCTGAGGCAGAATACCAGCAACAAAGTTGATTACATGTGTACTTATAACGCTAAAGTAATTTCTCAAAGAGTTGAAGTGTGAAGGAGATATGCCAATGATGGATTGACGACAAGCTGCACTAGACCTTTAACTCTAAATTTTTGTGAAGTAAAACAACGTCAGTATGAAGACCCAGTTCTAGTTGAATACAGACAGATAGCCCGAAGAAAACTGGAGTCACCATGCAGGGTTACTACTGACGGTGTTCTCATATATAAAGATAGACTTTCTATCCCTGATGTTGCAGATTTACGTGGACAGATTATGATAGAGGCACATTATTCCAAATACACTATTCATCCAGGTTCGACTAAGATGTACAATGATCTTAAGCAGATTTATTGGTGGGACGGAATGAAGTGTAACATAGCAGAATTTGTGTCTCAGTGTTCTAATTTCCAGCAAGTTAAAATCGTGTCATCTTTCCAGACTTTATGCTTTCAGCAGATAGGTACGTATATATGATCAAGTTTCCAGCTTATCTCCAGCATTAATAGATTATTAGTGGGTTTAGCAATGATCGACACTCATTGTAGGTTTCTGTCGTGGCCTTAGGTTGGGTCGTGACCAAAGTGGTATCAACGCCTTAGAGATTTAGTATTACCATTCAGTATTTGGAGGAAGACTCCTCCACTTAAAGCACAAACTCATGCAACTATTTGAATAGGAATATTCATCATTGCACAACCTGCTGGATTAAGAAAGACTTAGCTAAAACAGAATGCGGCTCCGACCTGAGCTACCAAATTACCCTTTCGAGTTGCCAAACAGCTGCAATTCTCGAGTCCACAACTCCATACCTTTGCCATAAGCGCCACCGCTTGATGGATCAAATCAAAGGTCAAAGGACACCTCTCATTACCCTTAGTAGCCTTGAAAAACAACAATGTGCTTACCCGGCCACCTTGACACGCACTCTGGCTCAACACAGGGAACATCACAAGAGGCTACTGACCGCCTAAGCTCACCAGTGCCGAACAAAGAAGAGATGGCAATGGACCGAGGATAGAAATAATTAGAGCTTCAGGAAGCTCATCTTCTTATTTGCTTGGCTACCAAAGCTAGACTACTTACGAGTCAAAGTAGCCCAAGAATCGAAATTGAAGAAATAAATATTAAATGAGCTTTATGGAACAATATCCATGCCAATTTGACCTCCCAATAAGAAGGAAACGCTGACAATTTACCAGAAAACCCTTTTATAACCCAGATAAACTCATAGGATAACATGACTTTACTAGCGTTTTAAACCAAGAGAAGATACGTAGATCGAATATTACTTACTAATCACTTTGCACCGGAAGAAATAATATCACTTTCTGATGGTGACGAATAAGAATCCTATTATCCTACCAACATTGAAGTCCGACGAGAGAGGTAAACTGATTTGACATAATAATAGAACGTGGCACAAAGAGATTCCAAGCAGACCGTGCCGACACTCTCTCCCAAATTTTCTCACATTTAAACCAGATCAACTAGGAGGATCTTAGAAATGCCAGGAATAAATCATACAAGAAACTCACCCCTCTACCGCAACCGATTCTTAATAGAATAAGACAACCATTTCCAAATCGATCGGAAGAATCAAATCTTACTCACATATAAGGGAAGAAGAAACACATGGGTCTACTACATCGGATGCCTCATCATCCTACCAGACTGGCAGTTCATAAAACTGCCTCTGCGGCTGAACTAAGCCGCTACACTGATAATTACCTTCTGAAGAATAACTGCCACCACGCTCTCAACCTTTACTGGTTCGTGGCATTTCTCTGGCTGATTGAAATCTAAATGAAATCCCTTGTGACCGTGCAGGTGCCTGATAACGAGAGAAAAGACGACTGCCTACTCGTCGGAGTAAGAGAAAACTCCTCAAAGGATAGCCAGACTCACGGCAATGATACCACCTTTCGCTGAAAATGGAAGCTAGACAGATTGTTGAAAGCTACAAAGAGAAAGCTGAGTCTATCTTGATGAACTACTAGCGCACTTTGAGAATTACGCTCTACAAGCTGAGATAACCTGGCAGGTGACCTTCCAAAATAATCAGAACTCTTACCTCCAAATGAGGTACCATGGTTGCCCACTAGGGCCACAAGGTCTCTTGCTCTCCCGCTCTAACTCTTCCCGCTCTAACTTATGGTATGTCTTGTACCTTCGAGCAATATCAACAACAACATCAAATGAAATCCCGACCTCAATCTCTCGAGCCAACTGGGATCTCAAGGAAAAAGAAAGGTCATCAATAAATCTTTGAATCTCTCGAAAGGCTCATGGACTAGTTCAAATGCATATTCATCCATTTTATAGAATCCAATCTCATATTCTGAAACACCAACAGGCTATCCGACAGGCTACCCGGTCCAATCCACTCAAACTGGCAACACTTTTCATCTCGCTCACTACTCGAAAGGAACTTTTCCACGAATCTAGAAGAAAATCCGAACCAAGTTAGCTAATAAGAGAGCTGTCCACCAATACACAGCTGGACCTTGAAACTGGGAAGCAGAATAATCAACACCATACCGCTCGATATAATCAAGAGCCTGAAGGATATGCTAACATCATTGTATTTTAAAAATTTACGCAGGGATTATCTGATGCATGGCTTAAGAATATCGAAAGGTTCAACCGGGTAACATAATGCAACCTCTTTGAGCACTCAGACCCAATATTTACCTCAGTTACCTAACCAGCCAAACAACTGGAGGCACAACACATGCTACCTCCAGAACATACTTTATTGCGGCAATATTAAGAACTAGAATAGGAGCTCCCTGAGACCGAAGATCTGCATCTGCGGCAACCTGATAAGCTACCTAGCGGATAATAGGTTCTTGCGGTATATGCGTCGCTAAGATTCACGTAAAAGCATCGTAGAGAGCCAAGGGAACCACAAGGCCCTGCTCCCTTGCCCATCACGAGCTCGTACAGCGGGACCTCCGTAACTAGATCGTCAGCACGATCAAAACTCTCGAGCCTTCGTTAGTGCTAGCCCCAGGCTAGACTGCTTCGTCTTGAACTCATACCGTTTGTTGATTTGACGCACGAGGGTTTCACAATTACCACGAAGGAATTAACGAAAATACTTTTGCATCCTATACCGACACACGATCAGAAAAGAATAAAGTGAAACTTCCTAAATGCCATCATAGCCTCTCGTAGATAAGTACGGACGTCTAGGTACCCATCAGCGAGACTCTACTAGACACTGTCTTAGTCTGGATAGACTCTAAACTGGGCTATGATACCAACTGACACAACCCGGATTTCGACTAGGCCGTGCGGGCACCCGACATCCTCCCCTAGACCCGTCGGGTGAACTCTTACCAATTAAATTAGAAAAATAAATATAATAATTCATAAATAAGGACAAGACTTAAATAAAAACACAGACATACTGATACCTCTAAGCTGTACAAAAAGATTACAACTGACAACCCAACATACTAGGTTTAGGGTAATCCAGACTAGACATCTAAGAGTACAAAAGAAAACAGATACCTCTTGAAGGGAGCAAAATGCAACTGAAATAATAAACAATAAACTGGTGGCCATCCGGAATAAAGCTGGCTCACCCTGATAGCTGAAGTCGTCTTCGCTCCTTCACAACGTGGCCAACTCAATCCTGGAGCGAACCTGCCGAAACGAAATAGATAGACAAGAAACTATCAACAAACAAGGGTGAGTCAAAAGGAGTCAATAAGTGGGGCAGACTAGCCACCTCAAAGAATAGGATAGCTAGCCAGGGAGAAAAGAAACAGATAGACCAAATTCTTTTGATTTAAATTATAAAAAAGAAGAGCCAGATAACAACCGGAACAACGTAAGAAACTTATAAACTCAACCAAAGATGCGTGCCAGAAATATATCAACAAATAAGCAATGCACATATAAGCAGAACTATAGTCATGTACCGCAAGTCTACACAATGGTATGAATTGAGATGAAATGAAATGAAGTGAGATGAAATGAAATGAAATGAAATATGATGCAAAGGGTCACATGTGCCCGTAATCCCATTCCGAAGCGGAATATTCCTGCATTCGAGGGGAATCCAATCTGATAACCAACTGGAGCGGAATACTCCTAGTCCTGGGGCGGAATACT
Organism: Petunia x hybrida; assembly: GCA_037355625.1. Taxonomy (NCBI): domain Eukaryota; kingdom Viridiplantae; phylum Streptophyta; class Magnoliopsida; order Solanales; family Solanaceae; genus Petunia; species Petunia x hybrida. Next base: position 106,468 of record JBBBVM010000793.1, read on the forward strand.
CCTGCACCCGATATAATATAAACCAGAGGCGGAATACTCCTGCACTCTCCTGGGGTGGAATACTCCTGCACCCGATATAATGTAAAGCTGAGGCGGAATACTCCTGCACTCAATATCTGACATAAGAGCGGAATATTCCTGCTCCTGGGGCGGAATCCTCCTACCCTCAATATGATACAATGGAGCCGAATCCTCATGCTCATGGGACGGAATACTCCTGCAGCCAGTATGATATGCAATATAATGCATATGAATGACATATAATGCATATGAATGCAATGTGATGCAATAATAACTCTTCATCGGCGCGGGACTCTCATCGACAGTCGGGAAGTAGATGCCAACTCACAGCCAGAGTATAATGCTCAGATGCTCAATGCAATACCAACGACAGGACATAACATATAATATACAATGTAAATCCAAAGCTAAGGCGTAATGAGTACGCCTATCGGCAGCTACACACGTAAGGAACACGTGGTTGAAAATTCACGAGGCCAGGTGCCTCCAAAGAAATGGATATAAACACTTACCTTGTTACAAAGTTAGCACAATTACTCAACAACCGCTTTGTCCTTTGAATTCATTGCCAAACGATCCCACTCTATTCAATAAGCAGAAAAATATATCAAATTAGGCTAAAGACTTCATTCCTTACGTCTTAGGGTAATCCGGGTAGGAACCTGATACCCTATTCGCATACGCAATACGTAGGCCAGGCCTATGTACAGGGTTTAAGGTCACATAACCAAACCCTAAATAAATTACATTTATAAGTTGCCCATAACTCACTGAGTATGAATATATAATCAATTTCATTATCGGGGTTCATTTGATCCTATAAACTATTAATTGAACTTATTAAAACGATGTCTAATATTCCAAGTTTTACCGTTAAAACATATTCAAACACACGTAATAAACTCAAATAATATATTAGGATCATTACCTGAATGTTTCGGGGTAAAAATTCTACTATTATTCCTGCTCTTTTCTTATTTTCTGGCATTTTTTCTCAGCCTCTGCGTCATTTTTGCTTCTTCGTTTCTCCTCTCTTTCTGTTCCTGTATCTATCACTTATAAGCTTTCCCACCGCCTGCCTTTCTTTTACTTTCTTTCCTTTTCTATTCTTTTCTTTTCTTTTGTCTTTTCTTTTCTTTTCTTTTTTACTTTCTTTTATTTTATTTTATTTTCGCGATGAAAATTAAAACGGAATCCTATGATATTCGAAATAATTTCAACTTTTGCATACAAATTATACAAAATATATGTAACATGCTCGAGAAGGCGGATCTCAAATCGGACTCCCAATACTTAATATGCAAATTAAACGGAAAAAGATTAAATTATTTAACTTTCGGCATTTTAGCGGAAACTAGCCGAACAACATCGAAATTTACTTTCGAAAAATCACAAAAGTCACAAATAATCATACGAACCTAAAGGCGCTTTCGGATTTCGAATCGGAGCTCATTCGCCAAAATCGAGCTCGAAAATCTCTTTTTAATATTTATCGACAATAAAAACTGAAACCTTCTTCGGATGCCTACCAAACGAGGTCTGATTTAGCTCAAATTTTACAGACAGGTCCTAATGGACATTACGAATATTTTAAAATTATCGATACGCCAATCGGAGTCCTAACTTTCAAAACAACTACTTAAGGTCGTTTCATCTTCTTATTTGCTTGGCTATCAAAGCTAGACTACTTACGAGTCAAAGTAGCCCAAGAATCGCAATTGAAGAAACAGATATTAACTGAGCTTTATGGAACAACATCCATGCCAATTTGACCTCCCAATAAGAAAGAAACTCTGACAATTTACCAGAAACTCTTTTTATAACCCAGACAAGCTCATAGGATAACATGACTTTACTAGCGTTTCGAACCAAGAGGAGACACGTAGATCGAACATTACTTACTAACTACTTTACACCGGAAGAAACCATGACACTCCATTATGGTGAAGAACTAGAATCCCATAATCCAACCGACACGGAATTTCCAAGAACAAAGGTAAACTAATTTGATATAATAATAGAAGGTAGCACGACAAGATGCCAGGCAGACAATAGCGACACTCACCGTCAAATTTCTCATATTTAGACCAGATAAATTACTAGGGTCTCACCAATGCCAGGAATAAATCATACCAGAAGCTCGCCCCTCTACCGTAGCCGATTCTTAATAGAAACGACGTCCAAGGAAACCATCGAAACATGATAAGACACACCATTTTCAGATCGATCGAAAGAATCAAATCTTACTCACATTTAAGAGAAGAAGAAATCTCAGGGTCTACTATATCGGATACCTCAGCATCCCGCCAGACAAGCAGTTCATAGAACTTCCTCTGCAGCTGAGCTGAGCCACTACCCTGACAATCACTTTCTGGAGAACCACTGCTACCACACTCTCAACCTCTACTGGATGGTGGCATTTCTTTTGCTGATTGAGATCTAAATGAAATCGCCTGCGACTGTGCAATTGCCTGATGACAAGAGAAAGGACGATTGCCTACTTGCCAGAGTAAGGGAGAACTCCACCAAAGATGACAGGCTCGCGACAATGATAACAGGAAAAAATCTCAAAGGATAATCAGACTCACGACAATGATAACACCTTTTCGACTAAGAATGGAAGCTGGAAAGATTGTTGATAGCTATAAAGAGAAGATTGAATCTGATCTTGACGAGCTACTGGCGCACTCTAAGAATCACGTGACACAAGCTGAGATAACCTGGAAGGTGACCTCCAAAAAAATAATCAGAACTCTTACCTCCAAATGAGGTACCATGGTTGCCCACCAGGGCCACGGAATTTCTTGCTTTCCCGCTCTAACTTATGGTATGCCTCGAACCTTCAGGCAATATCAACAGCAACATCAAATGAAATCCCGACCTCAATCTCTCGAGCCATCTGGGATCTCAAAGAAAAAGAATGGTCATCAATAAATCTTTGAATCTCTCGAAAGGCTCATGAACTAGGTCTAATGCATATCCAGCCATTCTATAGAATGCAATCTCATATTCTGAAACCAACAGGCTAACCGACAGGCTACCCTGTCTAATCTACTCAAACTGGCGACATTTTTCATCTCACTCGCTACTCGAAAAGAACTTTTCCATGAATCTAGAAGAAAAACTGAACCAAGTTAGCTAATAAAAGAGCGGCCCACAAATTCAAGGCTGGACCCTGAAACTAGAAAGCAGAATAATCAACACCATACCGCTCGATATAGTTAAGAGCCTGAAGGATACGCTGACATCATTTTATTTTAAAAATTTACACAGTGATTATCTGATGCATGGCTTAAGAATATCGGAAGGTCCATTTAAGTAAAATAATGCAGCCTCTTCAGACATTCGGACCGAGCCATTACTCAGGCTAGCTAACTAGCAAGAATAACTAGAGGCATAACATATGCTGCTTCCGGAACATAATTTATCGCGGCAATATTAAGAACTGGAATAGGAGCTCCCTGAGACCGAACATCTGCATCTGCGGCAACTTGATAAGCTGCCTAGCGAATAATAGATTCTTGCGGTATCTGCGTCGCCAAGATTCTCGTAAAAGCATCGTAGATAGCCAAGGGAACCGCAAGGCCTTGCTCCCTTGCCCATCGCAAGCTCGTACAGCTGGGGCCTGCATAATTGGATCGTCAGCGCGATCAAAACTCTCAGGGCTTCGTCAGTACTAGTCCCAGGCTAGACAGCTTCATCTTAAACTCATACCATTTGCTGATTTGTCGCACGAGGATTCAAAATTACCACGAAGGAATTAACGAATTAATGAAAATACTTTTGCATCCTAGACCGTCGCATGATCAGAAAACAAGGAAGTGAAACTTCCTAAATGCCATCATAGCCCCTCGTAGATAAGTACGGACGTCTACGTACCCATCAGCGAGACTCTACTAGACACTGTCTTAGTCTAGATAGATTCTAAATTAGGCTCTGATACCAACTGATACGACCCAAAATCCGGTTAGGCCGTGAAGGCACCCGACATACTTCCCTAGATCCGTCGGGCGAACCCTTACCAATTAAATTAGGAAAATAAATATAATTCAATTCATAAATAATAACAAGACTTAGAAAAAAAAAGCACAGACATACTGATACCTTCAAGCTGTACAAAAAAAATTACAGCTGACTACCCAACATACTAGGTTTAGGGTTATCCAGACTAGACATCTAAGAGTACAAAAGAAAACAGATACCTCTTGAAGGGAGAAAAATGCAACTGAAATAATAAACACTAAACTGGTGGCCATCCGGAATAAAGCAGGCTCACCCTGACAGCTGAAGTCGTCTTCGCTCCTGAACAACGCGGCGAACTCAATCCAGGAGCGAACCTGCCGAAACGAAATAGATAGACAAGAAACAAACAACAAACAAGGGTGAGTCAAAAGGACTCAATAAGTGGGGCAGACTAGCCACCTCACACAACCAAACCCTAAATAAATTACATTTATAAGTGGCCCATAACTCACTGAGTACGAATATATAATCAATTCCATTATCGAGGTCCATTTGACCCTTTAAACTATTAATTGAACTTATTAAAATGATGTCTAATATTCCAAGTTTTACCGTTAAAACATATTCAAACACACGTAATAAACTCAAATAATGCATTAAGATCATTACCTGAATGTTTCAGGGTAAAAATTCTACTATTTTCCCAGCTCTTTTCTCATTTTCTAGCATTTTTTTACTGCACTGCGTTTTTGTTCTTGTTTCTGTTAAGTATGTACGTATATTTCTGTTCTTAATGTTTCTGTGCCTTTCGTCCTTAGCTAAATCTAAGGACTCCACCGACCTCATTTCTTACTTTTTTCTTTTCCTTTTTTTTTATATTTTATTTTTTTCGTGACAAAATTTAAAACGGTACCCTACGATATTCGAAATAATTCCAACTTTTGCATACAAGTTATACCAAATATATATAACATACTCGCGAAGGCGGATCTCAAATTGGACTCCCGAAACTCAATATGCAAATTAAATGGAAAAAGATCAAATTATTTAACTTTCGGCATTTTAGCGGAAACTAGCCGAACGACATCGAAATTCACTTCCGAAATTTCACAAAAGTCACAAATAATCATACGAACCTAACGGCGCTTTCGGATTTCGAATCGGAGCTCATTCGCCAAAACTGAGCTCAAAAATCTCTTTTTAATATTTATCGACAATAAAAACTGAAACCTTCTTCCGATGCCTACCAAACGAGGTCTGATTCAGCTCAAATTTTACAGACAGGTCCTAATGGGCATTACGAATATTTTAAAATTATCGGCACGCCAATTGGAGTCCTAACTTCCGAAACGACTAACCGAGGTCGTTTCACATTAATTCTGATTAGTATTTCTTGAGTATTAATTCTACTCAATTTAATACTAATTCTTGAGCTTTTAGGAAATTCGTGCTTGCTGAAATTTTTTCAACTATCGTAGAAATTTCTTGATTCAAGTGCTTACTCTAAAGATCCGTCCGTCCATAGAGTCACATAAACTCTATTCCGAACCAGTACTTGGACATACTAGTTGGTGATTTTGCACCTTGATTCTTAAGAGATATCGCAAAATCTTTGGGTGGGGGTACTTGGAGAGTGAACTCTAAAGAGTGTGAGTGCCACCACTAAAAGTGAGGGAGTGCAAGTGAGGTTATTTATACTAACATTTTGCTTCCTCATTTTCTTGATATGTCTTTTGCAGGTACACGGAGCAATAAGGGATGTATGGTTGGTTATGGAGAAAAATTAGTTGATGGAAGTTTTTACTACACTCCCGAGATGACTAAGGCTGAAGTAAAGAGAGTGGGAGATTGAGTTGGTAGTCTCACTGCTCTTGATCATTCAGGTTCTTACTTAGGTGAAAATTGGCGAAACTTGGGATTGAGTAGGTTCATCGTTGAAGTAGATGGGTGTGGAGGATACTTGCTCAAAATTGGTGATACCGATGCCAATTGCATTAGCACCTCATTGGTTGAGAAGCTAGGCATACCATACTATAGGTTGAAACATCCTTATGAATATAATGGGGTTGGGGTTTCTAAAGCAGCCCGAGTGCTTATTGCTCAAAAGGAATATGAGGAGTATGTATGGTGTGATGTATACCCAATGACTGTTGATGTTTGGTTAGGTGCACCATGGTTTCACAACAAGGAGTTGCAATATAGTGTTAAGAAAGATGTTTATCTTCTAGGCATGAATCAAAGGGTTTATGAACTTGTGCCTAGCAGGAAGTGGGGCAAGCTAGCAACTAGTGTGTGCTCTTGGCCTACTCAAAGGGGAGAATCACAAGAACTTCTTCATCCTATGACTGAAATAGTTCAAACTAAGAGTCCTATAAGCACGAGAATCAGTGGGACAAGTGCAGCAAGTAAAGGGTTGACAACTGTCAACAAGGTGAGCCTGAAATCACAAGACTCTAAGTCAAGTGGTTCACCTAAGACGAAGAGGGAATTAAGTGAAGGTTCTCTAAGTCCCAGCTTTTGGGTTAACGTGAAGACTCCACCTACTCCGGCTAAGGGCATTCTTGGGGCTCATCCCAATTCGCCCGAACATGAGAGAAAAAATATTGAAAGGCTTAAGGAAGTGATCGGTGACAATTCTCGAGTGGAAAAAGGAGAGGATGTGTTGAGTGATGTGAGTGGGTTTTCACCTTATTCTAGACTTGACCTTGAAAGAAAAATGAGTGAGAGGATAGAAGATAAAAGAAAAGTTGAGAGTGAGGACACCATTTGTTCTGACAATTCTTTATCTTCTTCTTCTTGTTGTTTTAGCTATTGTGTAGGGATTCTTGGAGGCAAGCTGGTATTGGAGCCTTAATCATGTTCTAAGGTGGAAAGACAAGGTGATGATGATTCTCATTGTGCGCTGCAAGGTGGAAGAGCTGGTCAAGATACTTCAAGTGCTTTAAGTGATCAAGGCAGCAACTCGAGTGTAAGTATTAGTTCTTCTTTCTATGAGCCTGATGACTCCTTGTCTTGTGAGAGTGCTAGTAATAGTGTACTAGTTGATAATTTACATGATTACAATGTGTTCGCAACTAGTTTAGAGTCCAATGGTCAGCATGTGTGAGCATGAACCACTAGTTGAGAGGGTCTGTAAGCAGTATTATGATGTGAGCTCTATTTTTAATGAATCTCTCTTTAGTGAAAGTTCTGTTGTTAACCTTGTTTGTGAACCTTGTTATGATACACCACCCATATTTGATAAGAGGGAAGACAAGTTAATTGATTATCCTATTCTTTCCTTTGATAGTTTGTTTTACAATGGTGGTCTTGTGTGTCGTGGTAAGGATGGAAGTGACCTAGAGGAGTCTCTAGAGAATGAGATGGATGGAATTGCATATGATGACTCCTTATGTAATGATGAACCTTGGTTTGATACTTCACCTTTGTTAGGTGGTGAGCTTGAGAAGCTACCTTTAACTAATTCCTTATTTGAGGGTATATTTAATAGAGGTGGTGATTTGTATCGAACTAGGGTAGAGAGTGATATTGAACCTCCATGGTGTAGAGGGTTTGATTCCTTAGATATTCCTTTGTTTGAAACTCCAAGTGAGGTGAGTGATTCTTCTAGTAGTCCTAATCATGAGTGTGTGGGCTGTGTTGATGGAGAAGCCATTATTGATGTTTTCCTTGAGAGTTTGTCTATTGAGGAGGATTGTCTTAGAGGTGAATATCGAGGTGAGGACTTATATCTTGGTGTGAGTAAGAATGCTTTCAAGAAGGGGAGTGAGGTAGTTGATGTCAGTTGTAGGTTGAACTATTTTTGTTACTCCATTCCATATGTTGATCACACCTTAGATAATAAGCATGCCATAACCATTGTATCAAATTGCAAGAATCATACATTGGGGGCTTGGCGTGTAGGTCATGAGCTTAGAGATAATAGGTCCTTTGCTTGTATGAGTTTTAATACTTCATGTCCTATTGATCTCTTTGATTATTGTAGCTATGAGTGTTTTTCATTGTTGAGCCAAGAGCTTATAGTTTCCTTTGGAGACATAGACTTTCTCATTGTTATTGATGCTTGGCTCTATAATTAGAGTGTGTTTTTTTCACTATTGGCACTAACCATTATTGAGCTAACCTACTCTTGTAGTAGAAAGTTTTGGTTGTGTCTTCCTTTGCTTGCAGGGTTTGATAGTGTGATTTTGAGGACTAAATCTTCTCAAGAAGGGGCGAATGATGCAGTCCAGACTGATCAAGCTAAGGAGCTTCATGATGTTCACTTGATGGTGAAGAAGAGCTATGATGGTACAATGATTTAAGAAGCGGGCAGCATGTTGGAGGAGACAAGAGAGACATTGATTAGCATTGGAGAAGTGGCGTCCTAGAAGGACGGTTGGTGTTTGGTACTAGCGTGGCATGCGGACTCAATTTCTTAGACAATTCAGCCGCGTGGTGGGCTCGTTTATTGGCCTTAATGCGCTGTTGTTTTTATCACATCCCCATGCTTTTTGCATCGCTAGACTTCTCTATTTCATAGTACTTATTTAGCCCTGCGTGGCAATTGACATGTAGCCCAATTGGTGGATATTTCTTTACAATTTAGGCGTGTAAGGCTTCAGTATAAAAGCCTAACACTTAGTTTTATTTCATTAGTTTTCCAGAATATTAGAAATACAGAGAAACAAGCGTTCTTTGTAGAAGCTCTATAGCTTCACCTTTATCCTCTTAAACTTGTATCTCTAGGAATCATCACTAGCATGTATTCTATGAATGGTTCAAGTTTCTCATCTCAGTTGGATTAATCTTTCATCTTTATGTAAGTTCTAATCTTTTCTTTCTTCTAATTTCTGTTCTTCCTAATCATATCTTCTTGTTTGGGTGTTGAATTCCATCTTTATCTTGTTTGCTAATTCCGCTTGCATCAGCTGCCTAAAAACTTACTAGTGGGCTATCCTAGTAAGGTCTAGTGTGCCTTACTTTCTACAAGCTAAAACCCAAAAATCCTGCTTGAAAATTTAAACTATTACACACTTATTTTCAGACCCCAATTAACTAATTCATACCTCACTTTCTAGGCCAAAATCAAATTCTTAGTTGACTTGCCCAAATAACACATGAACTTAACTAGAACAAAAAACAAGAGTAGGCACTCATCCTTCTGTGATTATTATTCCTACTCACATATTTAATCAACCTAAACACAACCAATTCATGCTTTAATTAAATAGAACAACACAAAACTTATGCTCAAACTAACTAATGAAAGCTCATGCTTGAGCAAAGAAACAAATCTGGATAGAACTCATAATCTATAAGAAAATCAGCCAACCATGTACTTAACAAATGAGTAGCCAGTTCATTTTTTGTTGTAACAACTACATGAAAAATATTTATGCTTTGTGGGAGAGTACAAGCAGACATGTGCATACCCAATCTCAAACTTAACAAGACTGAATCAACCTCTATATTGAACATACTAAGACAGAAGCAAAATGGTAAGAAACCAATGACTTACTTTAAACATAACTAATCCAATCTTGGATGAGCTTCCACTTTAAACATCCAGACAAGATAGCTTCATGGAGTCAGCAACTATTTGCTCGAAATAACATTAAGACATCTGGACCATTGTACTACTTTAACCTTACAATCACCAACACTACACTGAATAATTGTCTACAGTTGAGACAAACAGAAAAATAAAGAAAAGGGAAAAAATTTTCATTCTTTCCTAACCCGTCATTGACAGACTAAGACCAACTGCCCGGACCACTGTTGCATACATATACCAAGTTACTAGGCCAACACCATCAGAGCTAATGGTAAGGAACCAACTGAACTAAATAGACCGCCACTACCATCTTAACATACCCATTGCAACATCCCTCTTATCTCGCTAAAACACTCATCCACAGTACTTGTTAATAAAACCTTTGTATTTTAACACTGAACACACACTATACATATATATGCAATTCTTTTTAGACATTGACTAAAAATTGCAAACACATGCCAATACACTTGAACAAACTTGAACTAGCAAAACTTTCAATGATACATAGACAGAGTTTCATTTTTGATTACTTACACTCCGAGTTACCTTTGTTCTGGAACGAACACATATAAACACACATCTCACTAACCAGTGAGCTACTAGGACATACACATACATACAGACATAAACTCACTGCCAAACCGACAATTTCATACACTATTTGAAGAAGAAACAAGCTTTGGAGTCAATACACAGTCTAATAATCTATTCTTCATTAACACATTTGTATCGGCCAAAAATTTGGTCGGACACCCAATAATTTGTGTCCAGTTACGTGGCAAACATGGAGTTAAAATCAGAAGCAACTTGAAGAAGATTTTCTTCACGAACCCAGTCGCTTGTTAGGATATTTCATTCAGCCAAACCGGCATTCGGACATGATGCTTCTGGAGACAGGAAATCCTGTCTTCGAAAGAGATAAACGTCATCTTCAACAAACTCCACTATTTTTGTGAAAGACATTAGTAGTTGATGGCAACCTTATCAGATTGTTAGAGAGACGTGGGAAGAGTGGAGCTTGACTAGAATTAGGACTCTCCACCTATAAATAAACCTTTATCCCCATTATGAACGATTTATGTTCTGCTTTTATACTCATAATCACTCAATATTCTTGTATCGCGAGTTATCATTGTTACTACTCTTCTTTGCTTTGGAGATGGCAGAATTCAACTTCTTCACTGGAGCACAAGCCCTCACAAATCAATAAGATTTACTACTTTCACTTATTATTATCATTTCTTACTTGATCTATAATTTATATTATCATTCAGGTCTTTGTTCTATTGTTCCCAATAATCTAATCAAATTGCGATCAGTGCATTAAATTTTCCTTTTTGATTACCTTTGCTTCACGTAGTTAAACCACGGTCAAATTGACTCAAAGAATCACATAATTAGCCAAGTTACGTAAATGTAAATTTATGTTATGACCATCAAATCTCAATATAAAAGGATTGTTTGTGGCTCAACTAAAAATAAATATAATTGTAATACCTGAAATCAAATTTTAGGATATATAACTTGGCGCCCACCGCGAGGCCCAAATAATCTGTTTATTCCAAGATTTGTTTTCAGTTTAAATCTATTTACTTTTTCTTCGTTTGTGTGCAATGGTAGATAACCAAGGTAACACCACCGAAGTCGTGCCTCCAGCCAACACTGACGATGTATTGCTACCCAACCCCTTTGATGGGGTTAATGCTCCAGGAAACAGAGAGATGGTTAGTGATACCCAGAGAAGAGAACCAAATCCTACTCCGAAACACACTTCGGCCGGTTCACAGTTGAATTCACCTCGTGGTTAGAGGCCTGATAAGGAAAGCCATCTCTATCGATATGAATATATTTTTGATAGAATAGATTAAGAAACAAAACAAGAATTTTGAGAGGATAAGTCCGCAGTTGGCAGTTCTATCTCGCTCTGCAAGTCAAAGAGTGACTGCCTTCCCGGAGGCACTCCAATCTCGGTTCCTCAGAGCACCGTAATTGGAGGACCTGAAGCAGGAGTCGGATCCGGAGGGTCCGGTACGGCCGCCGTGGCTACGAGAGCTCTGTCTGCTATCAGGACAGAGGCTAGAATGATGGTTATACTTAAGATAATGTTGGACGATTCGGTAGACAAAAGGATTAAAGAGATGAGGTCATGTATGGAGAAGCTCCAATGAGTACCAAAGTTAACAGAGGATGTGACTATCAAAGCATTTTCGAAGCGGTCGTTTAAGGCAAGCGCCGCTCCATTGCCCATACCCAAAAAGTTTAAATTGCCCAAAAATATGTGTAGGTATGATGGAACAACTGACCTTATAGATCATGTTGCAATCTACGTGACCGCAGTGCAGGCAAACAATCTCAGGATGATGCACTCAATACAGTGTGTTTGAAAAAGTTCTGTGAAACACTCAGGGAAGGAGCCCTGACGTGGTTTACTCAGTTGCCCAAAAATGAGATTGAGTCTTTGGATAAAATGGCGGTGAGGTTCATCAAAGCGCATATGGGAGCTTGAAAGGTGGAGAGAAGGGTGGAAGATATTCTGAATATTAAACAGCGACTGAATGAAAGTATAAAGGAATTTATGGATTGGTTCCATAAGGAAAAAATGATCATAACTCAAGCCGAGGAGAGATGGGCCTGTTTAGCATTTGTGAATAATTTAAATGGTAATGCTTCGGAGGCTTGTAGGAAATTGAGAGAGAGGTTGGGAGAGTGTACTCCGAACATATGGGACAACCTACTTTGCGAGTGCAATCAAAAGATCATGATGGATGAAGAGGAGTGCAGTTATCATTTTATAACAAACGATACGATCTCGCGTATATATATATTGATAAGCGAAATCCTAAGGCCCAGTTCGAACCTTATGGATCTCCCCATCAGACATGAAGAGGATTTGAGGCTAGAGTTTGAAGGCTCGGCCTAAGAAGGAGTCGTCAGGTCCGTCTTTGGTTTGAAAGGACACACTGCCTCCGAAAATATCAGAGTATAATTTCAATATTTCGACGACTGGCTTGGTCTACGTATCGACGGAAATGGGCAAAAAGGTTGTAAAATTTACCAAAGACATGAAAACCACCCCAGCCAACAGAGATCCAGAGTTGTGGTGTGCATTTCATTATGATCACGGTCACTCGACCGAGGATTGTTAGCCTTTGCATTGTGAAGTGGCACAATTGCTTGAGAAAGGCGAGTTAACAGAGTATTTGACCAAAAGAAAAAGGAAAACTTTGCTAAGAAAAGGGGTGGTCCATAGCCTCCAAAGCCCCCAACTCCAAGAAAAAAAGTAAAAGTTATTTCAGGAGGGGCTGAGGTCCATGAAGTGACTTATACATCTAAGAAGTTTGCTAAGATATCGTTTACGCGTGATAAACTGACACTTGGAGATATGAATGATGATATTGTGTTTGAGGACTTTGACGAGAGGTTATTTCCCCATCATGATGCCTTGGTGGAAAAAGTTAGAGTTGATGATTCAGATCTAAAGAGAGTATTAATAGTGTTTGTTGACACCCAATTTTGTCCCGAAATTCTAATTAATGACAAATTAATTTAATCAAGGTCAATTTTTAAATTTTTAAATGAATTGATGAGTATTTTGAAGAAAAATGGCTAATATCAAAAAATATGACCCCAATTTCAGTCCACCCATGCAATCCCTTCATTTACTAACTAAATCCAAATAAAAAGGCTAAATTCGCTTCTAACCTAAATCCTAGCCTATCTATGCAAACTTTATATGTAACCCACACACATTATCAGAACCCGACCCACGTACCCCATTTTACCCCAAAAATCATATACGAACAATAGCCTAATCCCCAAAGAGTTTCAGCCCGTTTCCCCCCAAAATTCAAGAGCAAAAATGCATAAAAATTCGAATCCCCTGGTCCCCCCTTTCAATCTCATGGTCGTACAACCTTATCCAAATAGGACCGTTGGAGGGTTCTTTTAGGTATTTTCCTTTCACCTCTAAAACCCTAATGGGTGAGATATAAAAGCTGAAGTTGAAGGTAAAATTGGGGGGGGGGGGGAGGTAACCATGGATAGTGAAAAGAGCGGCAGAATAGAGCGGAAAACACAAAGAAAAGAACTAAAATACGTTTCATTTTTTTAGAGTTGAATTTTATTGTGTTACTGTTGTCCGTGTTTTACAAGTGGTATAGTCACGTCGCCACCTACCTCGTTCGAGTCTTCGCGTTTGTTCGAGTCGCATTCCTCGAATCCCTAGCCTCAGTTCCTGTCCCGGAATAGGTAATAATCCTTTCCTCTTTACTTTTCAGTTAGGATAAGTGTTAAAAAAAATTGTTAAAGATGAAAACTTTATGGCTTTTACTAATCTTGTGTGCATATAAGCTCATTGATTATTGTTCAACATATATAAAAGAATGAAACTGTGCTCTTCATGGAGTTTATGTTTCTGCCTTGCTATGAGAACTAGGATGTAGCTCTGTTAACTCTAAAGCATAGTTTAAAATTATTAACCAGTGATATGTTATGTTTATGATCTTAGAAGTGTTCCAGGTATTCTATTATGTTTCTATATAAAGGAAAGTTTCCTCTGAAGTTGGCATGTAAATCTGGAAATTGAAAGGGTCCTGTTTAATTAGTGTAAAAGTAATCCTATTTTTTTTAAAAGAAGCAGGGAGTAAAATTTTCAGTTTTTCCAGTTTCCTTGTGATATTTGTATCCATAGCAGCCCCTGGCTTATGGTTCCAGTCTATGCTCCTGTTAGCTTCTCTCTATATGTTCCCTCCATTTTCTATTCTGGCTGTGTAAGGAGTTTCTGATGAGGGAGTTCAGGGGTATGTTGTGGTCTGCAGGAGGAGGGTGTCTATGTTGAGTTTGGTTTCTAATTACAACAGGTTATTTAAAAGTTGTTTCAGGTTCTTTGTTTAGTTATGCAGGCAGTGAGGGAATTTGTAGGGGTGTTTCTGGCTGGTCCAAAGTAGAAAGGGGTATCTGTTTGGTTGTCTCAGCTGTCTAGGTAGTTCTGGAGTTCTGGTGAGTTGGAGCAAGGTTTTGCAGTTGGTTCTCAGTTAGCTAGGCTTGTTGCTAGTTGAAGTGAGGCAGCTTTAGGTGTCAGTAGGGTGGTAGAAGGGTTCAAGGAGTTGTTGGGCAGTTCTCTCGTGTTGCAGGTGATTTGGTGGTTGGTCTGGATGGTCTGGAGTATAGGGGCAGCTTGTTAGAAGCTGTATTTGGTTGTTAGAGGTTGGTCTTGTGAGGATGCAGGGTCTCTGTGAGTGAGAGGAAGTTTGAGGTGCCTGATTTCTGGTGAGTTAAAATAGCAGAGGTGGAGGGAATTGTTCTAGGGTGTTAAAGGGGCTATGTGGCCTGTAAGTTTGATTTGGTAGTTGAGGATTGGCTGCAGGTGTAGCAAGTAGTTTGTAGGGAGTTGTTGAAATTGTTTTTGGTAGTTTAGTTAGGTATTCAGGGATGGGTTTGTGTGAAGATCAAGGTTTGTTCTGTGAGTATGAAGGAGTTAGAGCGAGGCAGATAGTGTAAATTGGTTCAGGGGAAAGGAGGCTTTCTTAGTCCTATTTCCTCCTAGCTTTGAATGATGATCAGCCGGATCTTTGAGTTATTTCCTGTCCTATACTTAAGTGATTTCCAAAGATAGTAGTCTGTTTCCTAAAGGCTTGATAGGTTGTCCTTCATTTCTGTTCAAAATCAATGCCTTTGCCTTGAGTTGGTTGTTGTGTATGGATATGTGGTTGCATTTAGTTCCAATAGAAAATGGTGCATGTGCTGTGGTTCTATTCTTTTCTGAATAGCATGAATTAGGTAAAGTTCCACAAGTTGTTTTGATTTCCTCTTATGGAATATGTAAAAATTACTTCTTATTTGTTATCATTCTTAATGTAAGATATCTAGTTAACATTGAAATGTTTGAAATGTCATCAGTTTTTTTTTATGATGTGCCTCTTTAAATAATGATACCACATTTGTTAATGAAATAGGAGACTAATGGAATTATGTAAATTTTTTTTAGTTAGCTGTGAGTTAAGAAATGCATTTGTTCGAATCCAACTGTCGATTTACATGTATAGTTTGTTTAAAATATGCATTTAGACTCTGGCCTTTTAGTAAGATGGCACAAATTAGCTTAAGTAGATTATGTGGTCTCCTAATTTACATTTGTTTCAAATGCAAAGCATGTCTGAATTTTTTTCTTAGTTGCGGTAAGCTTATTTTAAATAGGCGTCTGAATTTTCCTTCATTGGGGTGAGAATTTTGTTTGGTGGTTGAGAGTTAAATTTTATTTAGTTTCATGGTTATTTCTTAAATTCAAGATTCTGCTTCATTTCTTATCACTAATGTGGTTGTTTGAATTATTTAAAGTGTTGGTTGTATGTCCAGTTTCATTTTTCTTTCTTAAATAAATGAAGTTACATATATTTCTTGAGCCTTTACTAATTCTTCACCTCCATATCTTTCTTTTCATGACATCGTGGGACGAGCTAAACTCACGAATTGGGATGGTTTAGATCGGCTTGTAGTCGCATTTGGGTCAAGCTTGCGCTCAAGCGTCCAAGAAATGAAACATTTAGAAATTTTAGAAATCAAGGCTCGACTGAGAATTTGCCACTTCCCGGGTTCTACCATTTTGACTCATCTCATTATTTATTTTAGTAGATATATCATTTTTACTTAGAAAACTCATTTGTAGAATAATCAATATATATTAATATTATTTGATTATTTGAGTTATATATTTGCTTTATGTTCATTATCTTTAATTTTGATGTTGCTATTTTATTTATTGCAAATTGGGGCCATTTGAGCAAATGCGTGCAAGTTAAATTATTTTCACAAATAAGTCTATTTCAATTAAATGTTTATAAATAATTTTTCTAGAAAAGCGTACTTGCAAATTTTTTGGAAACCTGTCGGATTAACCGTTGTTAACGCAATTTCGAAAGTGCCTTCGAAATTAATAAAACTTTTTACTTAGAATCTCTGAAAGACTGCCTTTTTCCAAAAAATAGAGTTTTGCACGCATTTGCTTAAATTGGGTGGCGACTCAAAAAACATCAAAAGAGTTAGTCCATTCAGTTGATATTCCTAAATTTAGCCTTTCGGAGTTATATTTTTGGTAGTTCAACAGCATGGCGACTCCGCTGGGGAGCAATAAAGGTTTTGACCATAAAGGTTTCCAATTATTTGCAACTAGCATGCCTAGTTTATTTGCTTTATTATATCTATTTGTTTGGTTTGTTATAGAAAGCATGTATTACATTTCATTTGTGCATAGTCCGCATTCCGTTCATATTTCCTCCCTCATGGAGCCTGTCAATTCTCTTTCACCTCCTCGATTTCATCACGGGGCACCAGCTTGATGGGTAGTTACGCAGGAAGGGTATTGCCCGTACCTCACTCTTTAAAACTTCTTTCGTGTCACCAAAAGTTTGTTCGGGATATTGATGTTGCCTGATTTTATCATGGCAAGTTCTACTGTGTAGTGAGGCCAGGTCTATCCCGCATAGGTCGAGTCAGCCTCAACCGTTAGCCCACTCTTAGAAGGAGATTTTAGGAGCATGCATGAATTTACATCTTAGTTTGGACCCGGTCCTTGCTACCGCCTCCATAGTTAGGAAACCGCCCTTACGTCAACGGGTTTTTGAAACCCAACAACAATGCATATTATGTGCTATGTGATAACGAATCCTCAGTCCTCGCCATGTTTTGAGCATAATCAGATTTAGAATTTTGTCTCCTATTTTATTTTTTAGGTTAGAAAACGGAAGAATTTAGCAGAATCTGTGTGGTCATAGCAGTCCACGGAGAATTTTAGATCATAGGGCAGAATTTTGTGAACAAGACAGAATTGTAGTCTGGGGAAATTTAGGCAGATTTGGTTGGTTTGTATTTTGGAGATGGTCTGGTATGGTGAGATCTAAGAGGTGAAGCCCCTGATGTCTTTAAAAGATCAGTGGGGGTCTCTCTTGTAATGACCTGTGTGTGTAGGTTTACGTCGACTGACCAACTGCAACTTTATGAAAATTGAAGTATGCTTGTCGCTTACTAGGAGAGTGAAGCCCCTGTGTCTTTGAATGACCAGTGGGGCCCCTCCTTGAAGACCAGTGAGGTCTTGGCTACCCAGGAGCCCTATGAACAAGGTCTGCGAGCCTTGCAAAACCTAGGAAGCTGAGAGGCTTGTCCAAAGCCAAGGACCAGTGATGTTTTATTTGTAAAAGGTCAATTGGTATATTTTATGATTTGCAGTCTGGTATTGTGAAGTCAGTTGAAAATTTCATTCCTGGATGTTGTAAAATAATTGGGAGTTGTGCTTAGAGGAGCGAGGATGTTTGCAAAAGGTATGGAGGATTGTTTCAGGTTTTAGACATTTGGGTTTAGAATTCTATGCAGATATTGTGGAGAGCATGAGCTGTGTTAGAATTTCGAGTTAACACCAACTTTGGGAAGATAGTTAGGATAACAGAATTGCAGCGTCAAGGCGGAGAAATGATTCTCACAGAAAGATAATTTTGCATTACGATTGTTATTAATTATTGTTATTATTTATTGCTTCCTAAATCTGAATTGCTCAGAACTGGCATGGACTATTTTTCGTTACCACTTATTTGCGCGGTTAGGCTTACCTCTAGCACAAAGAGGCACTTTACAGGGTAGGACGCATTTGCATATTTATTTACGTTCAGCTACTTGTAATTGTCACATGCTAACCTTGCTTTATTTGCTCAAAATGCGTTAAATACTAGGTTTTGCTTGCTTGTATGCAATCTTATGAATGACATGCAAACTAACATAGTTGCCCTTTGAAGTTTCTTTTGTTTTGTTTATTTCTCTAGCAAAAGTTGGATTTGTGAGGTGGCTGACCCTTTACCACGCAAGAGATTCAAGATCTGATTGATGGTAGACGCTCTAGCCTGTGAATGATGCAGTACCAGAAGCTAGTGGCGTTGTTTGAAAAGAACTTGGCGATTGAACTTAGTAGCATTATTTTCAATTTTAATTCAGATTTAGGCCCTGAATTGCATTGTACTTTAAAGCTTATGATTATGTAAATCAACTCTTTTTAAATTTTATGAAAGTTGAAATAAAATACATCGCATTCTTATTTTATTATTGACGCTTTCGATTATATTTATTTATGTTTCAAAATTAAAATTGGTAAACCTACCAAGACTTTACTTGTGAAATAACGAAATAACTGAACAATTTGAGAATGATGCGGTGAAAAATTATCTTTTGCACTTTTTGGATATCAATACTATTAGAACTTCAACTGGGGCTGCTTTTACAAAGCAATTTGACGTTTCGAAATTCACTACAGGGGCAATTTTTGCAAAAACGAGTTGAAGATGTGAAAGATAATAGCTGGGGCAGAATTTTTCGAGAGACACCATTGATTATCAAAAGATGAATCGACGAGATCTCGAGAATTGGCTAAGCGAACGGTGCAAAGTCTAAGACGGAGGACATTCAATTTGTTTTAAGATATGTTACAAGTTTGAGTCAAGGCAAAAAATTTTCAAAAATGCATATTTGACTTCATTTGCATGCTTGTTTTACTTGATATATTGCATTAAATTATTTTACGTTGCCTCTATTTTTCAAAACATCTATGCTATTGAGTTCATGAGCCATGTTTCTGACCATGATTCACAAATGCAAGTCCGAGGAAGACAAGGAAGCAGCAGGAGCGGCAAGTTCAAGACCAAGTCAGCACAAATCAGACGCTCCCCCCTCCCTCCCAAAACTAACGATTTTTCTTTGAAGTGCAGGAATTTTTAAAGCAACAAGATGAGGAAACTAGCAACTATCAATTCCTCATAGGTTATTTGTCATACACATTGAAAAATATTGCCAAGATAACTGACCGAGATTGGAGGAATTAAGCATTAACTCCAGTTTTGCTCAAGGACAACAGTCAACTCTTTATGGCTTCACCAAATATAAGCCGCAATTCTTCCATTTATTTTACAAGTATCAACATCAAGTCTATTCGTGACAAACTAAGATGTCACTATCATGATGCCTACCATATACAATTGGAGGCCTTATTATGAAGCCTATCGTAAACAATCGAAGGCGCTATTGTCAAGAAACCTACCGTAGAAAACTGGAGACTCGATCATGAGTCATTGCCGAAAGGGCAAATTGTTCAACATATCTGTTTCATTTTTTCATTCGCTTTATGAGAGCGCTTACTGAAGTTCTTTTTTTATGATTTACAGATATTGCCGATCCTGGGGGTTCACTTTATTTTGTAGTCAAGACTATTCCTTCGTGGAAGAGTTCAAAGAGTATAACGTATTCACCTGTTTACGCTTTCGAAAAGCGTCTCCATGTTCACGCTTTCGAGAAGCGTCTTTATATCTCACGCTTTCGATAAGCGTGTTTATGTTCACGCTTTCGATAAGCGTCTTTATGTTCACGCTTTCGATAAGCGTCTTTATGTTTACGCTTTCGATAAGCGTCTTTTATATTCACGCTTCCGGTAAGCGTCTTTATGCGTTTACGCTTTCGATAAGCGTCTTTATTTCACGCTTCCGGTAAGCGTCTTTATGTGTTCACGCTTTCGATAAGCATCTTTATATTTACGCTTTCGATAAGCATCTTTTATATTTCACGCTTCCGGTAAGCGTCTTTATGTGTTTACACTTTCGATAAGCGTCTTTATATTTCACGCTTTTATTAAGCATCTTTATGTGTTCACGCTTCCGCTAAGCGTCTTTATGTGTTCACGCTTTCGGTAAGAGTCTTTATATTTCACGCTTCCGGTAAGCATCTTTATGTTTTGTGCTTTCAATAAGCGTCTTTATATTTCACGCTTTCGATAAGCGTCTTTATGTGTTCGTGCTTCCGGTAAGCATCTTTATGTGTTCACGCTTCCGGTAAGCGTCTTTTATGTGTTTACGCTTTCGATAAGCGTCTTTATGATTACGCTTTCGATAAGCGTCTTTATATTTCACGCTTCCAGTAAGCGTCTTAAGCGTCTTTATGTGTTCACGCTTTCAATAAGCATCTTTATATGTTCACGCTTTCGATAAGCGTATTTGTATCCCTCGAAGGTGTTAATCATTTGAATGCCTCTAAGGCATAATTTTGTTGCCTCGATAGGCGTTTTAATATTTGCCACTTTCTTAAATATATTTTGTAGCCTTATGAGGCTTTTATATTTACTTATACCTATTTTAATGACCTTATGTTGCTAATAAGTTTGTTAAGGCTTGCAGGATAATGAGATTAGTTCGGATGTATCCTTACTTTTTGGTTGGAGCACAATCCAAGATAGCATTGCAAACTCCCTCTTCATGATTTAAAGCGTTATGCTTTATCATGGTTTATTGCCGAAAAGGCGGCATTTTATCCTTATAACTTTATTTAAAGTTTACTTTATGTTTCTATTAATTGAAACTTTTGTTACTTTATTTTCAGTCTACCAATGGTCCCGAAGTCATCTTGCCTCACAAAGCTTGATTACTTCACCAGTTGATTGGAGACAAGCTTATAATTAATATTCCAACCAACATCTACATGTTTTACTGTCATTATCCATTTCTTACTCCAGTTATTAAGCCTTATTTGCAGTTACTCGCTTACCGTTTGTCGAGTTTATTACAGGATTTTAGTAGCACTGCAGCATTTGGAGCATAACGTGGAACTTTTTCTTAGCAGTGAACTGGGGCAATCGTTGATATGAGCTAGACTTGTCAACGAAGATCTGAAGAAGCGCACTCGAACAAGTTGTCAACCCTAGAAGTCTGTCTTGTGTCAACCCCTCGTCGTGTCAGCTTTGACTGTCTATCCCATATCTCCAGCTTAGGTTCGAGGTTCGATATTCAAGACAAGATAGTCCTTGTTATCTCGTTGTATTTCCTGAATCGTGTCGAAATACATATGACCTGATTCTCTTTTAGCCCGAGATATGTAGGCAACTCGGAAACCGGAGTTCGGCCATGTCCATAAGCCTATTAGTCCTTGGAATCAAAGTCCTTGGCTTTATCGTGATAAAATTGGCTTTATTTCAACTTCTTTACCCTGAAAACTCTTTCATTCTTTTCGGGTAAAGAGGGGCAGCAGTTGACACCCAATTTTATCCCGAAATTTTAATTAATGACAAATTAATTTAATCAAGGTCAATTTTTAAATTTTTAAATGATTTAATGAGTATTTTGAAGAAAAATGGCTAATATCGCAAAACATGACCCCAATTTTAGTCCACCCGTGCAATCCTTTCATTTCATAACTAAATCCAAATAAAAAGGCTAAATTCGCTTCTAACCAAATCCTAGCCTATCTATGCAAACTTTACATATACAACACATACACATTATCAGATCCCGACCCACTTACCCTATTTTACCCCAAAAATCATATACGAACAATAGCCTAATCCCCAAAGAGTGTTAGCCCGTTCCCCCCAAAATTCAAGAGCAAAAATGCATAAAAATTATAATACCCTGGTTCCCCCCCCCCCCCCTTTCCATCTCATGGTCGTACAACCTTATCCAAATAGGACCGTTGGAGGGTTCTTTTAGGTATTTTTCTTCCACCTCTAAAACCCTAATGGGTGGGATATAAAAGCTGAAGTTGAAGGTAAAATTGGGGGGGTAACCATGGATAGTGAAAAGAGCGGCAGAATAGAGCAGAAAATACAAAGAAAAGAACTAAAATACGTTTCATTTTTTAGAGTTGAATTTTATTGTGTGACTGTTGTCCGTGTTTTAGAAGTGGTATCGTCATGTTGCCACCCAAGTCATCGACCTCGTTCGAGTCTTCGCGTTTGTTCGAGTCGCATTCCTTGAATCTCTCGCCTCAGTTCCTGCCCCGGAACAGGTAATAATCCTTTCCTCTTTACTTTCAGTTAGGATAAGTGTTAAAAAAATTGTTAAAGATGAAAACTTTTAGGCTTTTACTAATCTTGTTTGCATATAAGCTCATTGATTGTTGTTGAACATATATAAAAGAAAGAAAGTGTGCTCTTCATGGAGTTTATGTTTCTGCCTTGCGATGAGAACTAGGATGTATCTCTGTTAACTTGAAAGCATAGTTTAAATTTATTAACTAGTGATATGTTATGTTTATGATCTTAGAAGTGTTCCAGGTATTCTATTATATTTCTATATAAAGGAAAGTTTCCTCTGAAGTTGGCATGTGAATCTGGAAATTGAAAGGATCCTATTTAATTAGTGTAAAAGTAATCCTATTTTTTTTAAAAGAGGCAGGGAGTAAAATTTTCAGTTTTTCCAGTTTCCTTGTGATATTTGTATCCATAGCAGCCCTTGGCTTCTCTGTTTGGTTCCAGTCTGTGCTCCTGTTAGCTTCTCTCTATATGTTCCCTCCATTTTCTATTCTGGTTGTGTAAGGAGTTTCTGATGAGGGAGTTCAGGGGTATGTTATGGTGTGCAGGAGGAGGGTGTCGATGTTGAGTTTGGTTTCTAATTGCAACAGGTCATTTAAAAGTTGTTTCAGGTTCTTTGTTTAGTTATGCAGGCAGTGAGGGAATTTGTAGGGGTGTTTCTGGCTGGTCCAAAGTAGAAAGTGGTGTCTGTTTGGTTGTCTCAGCTGTCTAGGCAGTTCTGGTGAGTTGGAGCAAGATTTTGCAGTTGGTTCTCAGTTAGCTAGGCTTGTTGCTAGTTGAAGTGATGCAGCTTTAGGTGTCAGTAGGGTGGTAGAAGGGTTCAAGGAGTTGTTGGGCAGTTCTCTCGTGTTGCAGGTGATTTGGTGGTTGGTCTGGATGGTCTGGAGTATATGGGCAGCTTGTTAGAAGCTGTATTTTGTTGTTAGAGGTTGGTCTTATGAGGATGCAGGGTCTCTGTGAGTGAGAGGAAGTTTGAGGTGCCTGGTTTCTGGTGAGTTAAAATAGCAGAGGTGGAGGGAATTATTCTAGGGTGTTAAAGGGGCTATGTGGCCTGTAAGTTTGATTTGGTTGTTGAGGATTGGCTGCAGGTGTATCAAGTAGTTTGTAGGAAGTTGTTGAAATAGTTTTGGGTAGTTTAATTAGGTATTCAGGGATGGGTTTTGGTGAAGATCAAGGTTTGTTCTGTGAGTATGAAGGAGTTAGAGCGAGGAAGATAGTGTAAATTGGTTCAGAGGAAAGGAGGCTTCTTAGTCCTATTTCCTCCTAGCTTTGAATGATGATCAGCCGGATCATTGAGTCATTTCCTGTCCTATACTTAAGTGATTTCCAAAGATAGTAGTCTGTTTCCTAAAGGCTTGATAGGCTATCCTTCATTTCTGTTCAAAATTAATGCCTTTGCCTTGAGTTAGTTGTTGTGTATGGACATGTGGTTGCATTTAGTTCTAATAGAAAATGGTGCATGTGCTGTGGTTCTATTCTTTTCTTAATAGCATCAATTAGGTAAAATTCCACAAGTTGGTTTGATTTCCTGTTATGGAATATGTAAAAATTACTTCTTATTTGTTATCATTCTTAATGTAAGATATCCAGTTAACATTGAAATGTTTGAAATGTCCTCAGTTTCTTTTTTATGGTGTGACTTTTTAAATAATGACACCACGTTTGTTAATGAAATAGGAGACTAATGGAATTATGTCAATTTTTTTAGTTAGCTGTGAGTTAAGAAATGCATTTGTTCGAATCCAATTGTCGATTTACATGTATAGTTTGTTTAAAATATGCATTTAGACTCTGGCCTTTTAGTAAGATGTCACAAATTAGCTTAAGTAGAGTATGTGGTCTCCTAATTTACTTTTGTTTCAAATGCAAAGCATGTCTGAAATTTTGTTTTAGCTGCGGTAAGCTTATTTTAAATAGGCGTTGTCTGAATTTCCCTTTATTGGGGTGAGAGTTTTGTTTGGTGGCTGAGAGTTAAATTTTATTTAGTTTCATGGTTATCTCTTAAATTCAAGGTTCTGCTTCATTTCTTATCACTGATGTGGTTGTTTGAATTATTTAAAGTGTTGGTTGTTTGTCTAGTTTTATTTTTCTTGCTTAAATAAATGAAGTTACATATATTTCTTGAGCCTTTACTAATTCTTTACCTCCATATCTTTCTTTTCATGATATCGTGGGACGAGCTAAATTCACCAATTGGGATGGTTTAGATCGGCTTGGAGTCGCATTTGGGTCAAGCTTGCGCTCAAGCGTTCAAGAAATGAAACCTTTAGAAATTTTAGAAATCAAGGCTCGACCGAGAGTTTGCCACTTTCCGGGTTCTACCATTTTGACTCATCTCATTATTTATTTTAGTAGATATATCATTTTTACTTAGACAACTCATTTGTAGAATAATCAATTTATATTAATATTATTTGATTATTTGAGTTATTTATTTGCTTTATGTTCATTATCTTTAATTTTGAAGTTGCTATTTTATTTATTGCAAATTGGGGCCACTTGAGCAAATACGTGCAAGTTAAATTATTTTCACAAATAAGTCTATTTCAATTAAATGTTTCTAAATAATTTTTCTTGAAAAGCGTACTTGCATATATTTTGGAAACCTGTCGGATTAACCGTTGTTAACGGAATTTCGAAAGTGCCTTCGAAATTAATAAAACTTTTTACTTAGAAATGGAGTTTTGCACGCATTTGCTTATTTGGTTCCATGCTTTTCTTAAATTGGGTGGCGACTCCAAAAACTTCAAAAGAGTTAGTCCATTCAGTTGATATTCCTAAATTTAGCCTTTCGGGGTTATATTTTTGGGAGTTCAATAGCATGGCGACTCTGTTGGGGAACAATAAAGGTTTTGACCATAAAGGTTTCCAATTATTTACAACTAGCATGCCTAGTTTATTTGCTTTATTATATCTGTTTGTTTGGTTTTTTATAGAAAGCATGTATTACATTACATTTGTGCATAGTCCGCATTCCGTTCATATTTCCTCCCTCATGGAGTCTGTCAATTCTCTTTCACCTCCTCGATTTCATCACGGGGCACCCGCTTGATGGGTAGTTACGCAGGAAGGGCATTGCCCGTACCTCACTCTTTAAAACTTCTTTCATGTGCCCAAAAGTTAGTTCGGGATATTGATATTGCCTGGTTTTATCATGGCCAGTTCTACTGTATTGTAAGGCCAGGTCTATTCCGCATAGGTCGAGTCAGCCTCAACCGTTCGCCCACTTTTAGAAGGAGATTTTAGGAGCATGCATGCACTTACACCTTAGTTTGGACCTGGTCCTTGGTACCGCCTCCATAGTTAGGAAACCGCCCTTACGTCAACGGGTTTTTGAAACCCAACGATAATGCATATTATGTGCTATGTGATAACGAATCCTCAGTCCTAGCCATGATTTGAGCATAATCAGATTTAGGATTTTGTCTCCTATTTTGTCTTTTAGGTTAGAAAATGGAAGAATTTAGCAGAATCTGTGTGGTCATAGCAGTCCATGGAGAATTTGAGATTATAGTGCAGAATTTTGTGAACAAGACAGAATTGCAGTCTGGGGAAAGTTAGGCAGATTTGGTTGGTTTGTGTTTGGAGATGGTCTGGTATGGTGAGATTTAAGAGGTGAAGCCCCTGGTGTCTTTAAAAGATCAGTGGGGTTTCTCTTGTAATGACCTGTGTGTGTGCAGGTTTACGTCGACGGACCAACTGCAACTTTATGAAAATTGAAGTATGCTTGTCGCATACTAGGAGAGTGAAGCCCCTGTGTCTTTGAATGACCAGTGGGGCCCCTCCTTGAAGACCAGTGAGGTCTTGACTACCCCGGAAACTAAGAGGCTTGATTAAAGGCGAGGACCAGTGAGGAGCCCTATGAACAAGGTCTGCGAGCCTTGCAAAACCTAGGAAGCTGAGAGGCTTGTCCAAAGCCAAGGACCAGTGATGTTTTATTTGTAAAAGGTCAATTGGAATATTTTATGATTTGCAGTCTGGTATTGCGAAGTCAGTTGAAAATTTCATTCCTGGATGTTGTAAAATAATTGGGAGTTGTGCTTGGAGGAGCGAGGATATTTGCAAACGGTATGGAGGATTGTTTCAGGTTTTAGGCATTTGGGTTTAGAATTCTGTGCAGATGTTGTGGAGAGCATGAGCTGTGTTAGAATTTCGAGTTAACACCAACTTTGGGAAGATAGTTGGGACAACAGAATTGCAGTGTCAAGGCGGAGAAATGATTCTCACAGAAAGATAGTTTTGCATTACGATTGTTATCAATTATTGTTATTATTTATTGCTTCCTAAATCTGAATTGCTCAGAACTGGCATGGACTATTTTTCGTTACCACTGATTTGCGCTACTAGGCTTACCTCTAGCACAAAGAGGCACTTTACAGGGTAGGACGCCTTTGCATATTTATTTACGCTTAACTACTTGTGATTGGCACATGTTAACCTTGCATTATTTGCTCAAAAATCGTTAAATACTAGGTTTTGCTTGCTTGTATGCAATCTTATGAATGACATGCAAACTAACATAGTTGCCCTTTGAAGTTTCTTTTGTTTGTTTATTTCTCTAGCAAAAGTTGGATTTGTGAGGTGGCTGACCCTTCACCACGCAAGAGATTCAAAATCTGATTGATGGTAGACGCTCTAACTTGTGAACGATGCAGTATCAGAAGCTAGTGGCGTTGTTTGAAAAGAACTTGGCGATTGAACTTAGTAGCATTATTTTCAATTTTAATTCAGATTGAGGCCCTGAATTGCATTGTACTTTAAAGCTTATGATTATATAAATCAACTCTTTTAAAATTTTATGAAAGTTGAAATAAAATGCAACGCATTCTTATTGTATTATTGACGCTTTTGATTATATTTATTTATGTTTCAAAATTAAAATTTGTAAACCTGCCAAGACTTTGCTTGTGACATAATGAAACAACTGAACAATTTGAGAATGATGCGGTGAAAAATTATCCTTTGCACTTTTTGGATATCAATACTGTTAGAACTTCAACTGGGGCAGCTTTTACAAAGCAATTTGAAGTATCGAAATTCACAACTGGGGCAATTTTTGCAAAAAACGAGTTGAAGATGTGAAAGATAATAGCTTGGGCAGAATTTTACCAGAGACACCATTGATTATCAAAAGATGAATTGACAAGATCTCGAGAATTGGCTAAGCGAACGGTGTAAAGTCTAAGACGGAGGACATTTAATTTGTTTTAAGATATGTTACAAGTTTGAGTCAAGGCAAAAAAATTTCAAAAATGCATTTTTGACTTCATTTGCATGCTTTTTTACTTGATATATTGCATTAAATTATTTTACGTTGCCTCTATTTTTCAAAACATCTATGCTATTGAGTTCATGAGCCAAGTTTCTGACCATGATTCACAAATGCAAGTCCCAGGAAGACAAGGAAGCAGCAGGAGACGCAAGTTCAAGACCAAGTCAGCACAAATCAGACGCTCCCCCCTCCCTCCCAAAACTTACGATTTTTCTTTGAAGTGCAGGAATTTTCAAAGCAACAAGATGAGGAAACTAGCAACTATCAATTCCTCATAGATTATTTGTCATACACATTGAACAATGTTGCCAAGATAACTGACTGAGATTGGAGGAATTAAGCATTAACTCTAGTTTTGCTCAAGGACAACACTCAACTCTTTATGGCTTCAGCAAATATAAGCCGCAATTCTACCATTTATTTTACAAGTATCAACATCAAATCTATTCGTGACAAACGAAGACGTCACTATCATGATGCCTACCATATACAATTGGAGGCCTTATTATGAAGCCTATCTTAAACAATCGAAGGCGCTATTGTCAAGAAACCTACCGTAGAAAACTGAAGACTCGATCATGAGTCATTGCCGAAAGGCGGCATTTCTATTTCCCATAATTATTGCAAATTGTTCAACATATCCATTTCATTTCTCATTTGCTTTATGAGAGCGCTTACTGAAGTTCTATTTTTTATGATTTACAGATATTGCCGATCCTGGGGGCTCACTTTATTTTGTAGTCAAGACCATTCCTTCGTGGAAGAGTTCAAAGAGTATAACGTATTCACCTGTTTACGCTTTCGAGAAGCGTCATTATATTTCACGCTTTCGAGAAGCGTCTCCATGTTCACGCTTTCGAGAAGCGTCTTTATATCTCACGCTTTCGATAAGCGTCTTTATGTTCACGCTTTCGATAAGCGCCTTTATATTTCACGCTTTCGATAAGCGTCTTTATGTTTACGCTTTCGATAAGTGTCTTTTATATTTAACGCTTCCGGTAAGCGTCTTTATGCATTTACACTTTCGATAAGCGTCTTTATTTCACGCTTCCAGTAAGCGTCTTTATGTGTTCACGCTTTCGATAAGCGTCTTTATATTTACGCTTTCGGTAAGCATCTTCTATATTTCACGCTTCCGGTAAGCGTTTTTATGTGTTTACGCTTTCGATAAGCGTCTTTATATTTCATGCTTCCGGTAAGCATCTTTATGTTTTGTGCTTTCGATAATGAAACGACCTCGGTTAGTCGTTTTGGAAGTTAGGACTCTGATTGGCGTGCTGATAATTTTAAAATGTTCGTAATGTCCATTAGGACCTGTCTGTAAAATTTGAGCTAAATCAGACCTCGTTTTGTAGGCATCGGAAGAAGGTTTCAGTTTTTATTGGCGATAAATATTAAAAAGAGATTTTCGAGCTCGGTTTTGGTGAACGAGCTCCGAATCGAAATCCGGAAGCGCCGTTAGGTTCGTATGATTATTTGTGACTTTTGTGATTTTTCGAAAGTGAATTTCGATATTGTTCGGCTAGTTTCCGCTAAAATGTCGAAAGTTAAATAATTTGACTTCTTTTCATTTAAATTCGCATCTTGAGTTTCAAGAGTCCAATTTGAGATTCGCCTTCGCGAGTATGTTACATATATTTTGTATAAGTTCTATGCAAAAGTTGGAATTATTTCGAATATCGTAGGGTTCCATTTTAATTTTCATCGCGAAAAGAAAATAAAATAAAAGAAAATGAAAAAAAAAAAAAAAGGAAAACGACGAAAGAAAGAAATGAGCATATGTCGGCAGCCAAGGGATATGATCCCTTGGCAGATACATTCAAGAAAAAGCAGAAACCAAAAATGGATATGAACAGAAAAACGAGACTGGCGCGGCAGAGAAAAAATGCCAGAAAATGAGAAAAGGGGCCGGAGAAAAGTAGAATTTTTACCCCCGAAACATTCAGGTAATGATCTTAATATATTATTTGAGTTTATTACGTGTGTTTGAATATGTTTTAACTGTAAAACTTGGAATATTAGACATCGTTTTAACAAGTTCAATTAATAGTTTGAAGGGTCAAATGGACCCCGATAATGAAATTGATTATATATTCGTACTCAGTGAGTTATGGGCAACATATAAATGTAAATTATTTGGGGTTTGGTTACGTGACCTTAAACCCTATATATAGGCCTGGCTTGCGTATTGCGTATGCGAATAGGGTATCAGGCTCCTAACTGGATTGTCCTAAGATGTGAGGAATGAAGCCTTTATCCCTATTTGATATATTTTTCTGCTCATTGAACACAGTGGGATCGTTTGGCAATGAATCCAAAAGAATAAAGCGGTTGTTGGGCAGCAGTGTTAACTTTGGAAGAGGTAAGTGTTTATATCTATTTCTTTGGAGGCATCTGGCCTCGTGGATTTTCTACCACATGCTTTCTTACGTGTGTAGCTGCCGATAGGCGTACTCATTACGCCTTAGCTTTGAATTTACATTGTATATTATATGTTATGCCCTGTAGTTGGTATTGCATTGAACATATGAGCATTGCACTCTGGTTTTGAGCATTGCATATACTTCCCGGTTGGCGATGAGAGTCCCGCACCGGCGAAGGGTCATTATTGCATATACTTCCCGGTTGGCGATGAGAGTCCCGCACCGGCGAAGGGTCATTATTGCATATACTTCCCGGTTGGCGATGAGAGTCCCGCACCGGCGAAGGGTCATCATTGCATATACTTCCCGGTAATCGATGAGAGTCCCGAGCCGGTGAAGGATCATTATTGCATATATCTCCTGGTAGACGATGAGAGTCACGTGCCGGAGATAGGTACCAGACATATGTGACTGCATTGCATCATACCGCATTCATCCCATCTCATTGCACCGCATACTGACTATTGTGTGTATTGTGTTGTGTTTTATGTATGCGGTATGTATACTATGTTGTGGACATATCTCAGTTTGTCTATATATTTCTGGCTCGTATTCTGGGTTGCGGGGATCGGGTTGCACGCTGCAACGGTATAAATATGTGGATCGAGTTGCACGCCACAACGGTAGAAATATATGGATCGGGTTGCACGCCGCAATGGTATAAATATATGGATCGGGTTGCACGCCGCAACAGGATGAATATATGGATCGGGTTGCACGCCGCAACTGGATGTATTTCTGATTGTTGATGTGTTCGGGATACCTATATGTTTTGGCTATCTTACGTTCCTGGTTGTTGATGAGTTTGTCATTGCATACGTGTTTCTAGTTATTATCTGGCTCTGCCTTTTCATAATTTAAATAAGAAGAATTTGGTTTATCTGTTTCTTTTCTCCCTGGCTAGCTATCCTATTCTTTGAGGTGGCTAGTCTGCCCCACTTATTGAGTCCTTTTGACTCACCCCTGTTTGTTGTTTATTTTTGTCTATCTATTTCGTTTCGGCAGGTTCGCTCCAGGATTGAGTTCGCCACGTTGTGAAGGAGCGAAGATGACTTCAGCTGTCAGGGTGAGCCAGCTTTTATTCCGGATGGCCACCAGTTTATTGTTAATTATTTCAGCTGCATTTTGCTCCCTTCACGAGGTATCTATCTGCTTTTGTACTCTTAGATGTCTAGTCTGGATAGCCCTAAACCTAGTATGTTGGGTAGTGAGCTGTAATTTCTTTTGTACAGCTTAGAGGTATCAGTATGCTTGTGTTTTTTTTAGTCTTGTCCATATTTGTGAATTGTTATATTTATTTTCCTAATTTAATTGGTAAGGGTTCGCCCGACGGGTCTAGGGGAGGATGTCGGGTGCCCGCACGGCCTAACCGGATTCCGGGTCGTGTCAGATAAGCATCTTTATATTTCACGTTTTCGATAAGCGTCTTTATGTGTTCGCGCTTCCGATAAGCGTCTTTATGTGTTCACGCTTCCGGTAAGCGTCTTTATGATTACGCTTTCGATAAGCGTCTTTATATTTCACGCTTCCGGTAAGCGTCTTAGGCGTCTTTATGTGTTCACGCTTTCAATAAGCATCTTTATATGTTCACGCTTTCGATAAGCGTATTTGTATCCCTCGAAGGTATTAATCATTTGAATGCCTCTAAGGCATAATTTTGTTGCCTCGATAGGCGTTTGAATATTTGCCACTTTCTTAAATATATTTTGTAGCCTTATGAGGCTTTTATATTTACTTATACCTATTTTAATGACCTTATGTTGCTAATAAGTTTGTTAAGGCTTGCAGGATAATGATATTACTTCGGATGTATCCTTACTTTTTGGTTGGAGCACAATCCAAGATAGCATTGCAAACTCCCTCTTCATGATTTAAAGCGTTATGCTTTATCATGGTTTATTGCCGAAAAGGCGGCATTTTATCTTTATAACTTTATTTAAAATTCACTTTATGTTTCTATTAATTGAAACTTTTGTTACTTTATTTTCAGTCTACCAATGGTCCCGAAGTCATCTTGCCTCACTGACACGACCCGGATTTTGACTAGGCCGTGCGGGCACCCGACATCCTCCCCTAGACCCGTCGGGTGAACCCTTACCAATTAAATTAGGAAAATAGATATAATAATTCATAAATAAGGACAAGACTTAAAATAAAAACACAGACATACTGATACCTCTAAGCTGTACAAAAAGAATTACAGCTGACTACGCAACATACTAGGTTTAGGGTTATCCAGACTAGACATCTAAGAGTACAAAAGAAGACCGATACCTCCTGAAGGGAGCTAAATCCAACTGAAATAACAACCCATAAACTGGTGGCCATCCGGAATAAAAGTTGGCTCACCCTGACAGCTGAAGTCGTCTTCGCTCCTTCACAATGTGGCGAACCCAATCCTGGAGCGAACCTGCCGAAACGAAATAGATAGACAAGAAACAAACAACAAACAAGGGTGAGTCAAAAGGACTCAATAAGTGGGGCAGACTAGCCACCTCAATAAATAGGATAGCTAGCCAGGGAGGAGAAACAGATAAAAAAAATTCCTCTTATTTAAATTATAAAAAGGCAGAGCAGATAATAACCGGAAACACGTATGAAACCATAAACTCAACCAGGAATATGAGCCAGAAACATGTTAACAATGCTCATATAAGCAGAACAGTAGTCATGTACCGCAAGTCTACACAATGGTATGAATTGAGATGCAATAAAATGAAGTGAGATGAAATGAAATGAAATATGATGCAAAGGGTCACATGTGCCCGTAATCCCATCCCGAAGCGGAATACTCCTGCATTCGAGGGAAATCCAATCTAATAACCAACTGGAGCGGAATACTCCTGCTCCTGGGGCGGAATACTCCTGCACTCGATATAATATAAACCAGAGGCGGAATACTCCTGCACTCTCCTGGGGCGGAATACTCCTGCACCCGATATAATGTAAAGCTGAGGCGAAATACTCCTGCACTCAATATCTGACATAAGAGCGGAATACTCTTGCTCCTGGGGCGGAATCCTCCTACTCTTAATATGATACAATGGAGCGGAATCCTCCTGCTCCTGGGTTGGAATACTCCTGCACCCGATATGATATGCAATGTAATGCATATGAATGCAATATAAGGCAATAATAACCCTTCACCGGCCGCAGGACTCTCATCGACAGCCGGGAAGTAGATGTCAACTCACAGCCAGCGTACAATGCTCAGATCCTCAATGCAATACCAACAATAGGACATAACATATAATATACAATGCAAATCTAAAGCTATGGCGTAATGAGTACGCCTATCGGCAGCTACACACATAAGGAATACGTGGTAGAAAATCCACGAGGCCAGGTGCCTCCAAAGAAATGGATATAAACACTTACCTCTTCCAAAAGTTAGCTCTGCTAATCAATAACCGCTTTATCCTTTGGTTTCATTGCCAAACAATCCCACTCTATTCAATAAGCAGAAAAATATATCAAATTAGGCTAAAGGCTTCATTCCTCACATCTTAGGGCAATCCGGTTAGGAACCTGATACCCTATTTGCATACGCAATACGCAGGCCAGGCCTATGTACAGGGTTTAAGGTCACATAACCAAACTCTAAATAAATTATATTTATATGTTGCCCATAACTCACTGAGTACGAATATATAATCAATTCCATTATCGGGGTCCATTTGACCCTTTAAACTATTAATTGAACTTATTAAAATGATGTCTAATATTCCAAGTTTTACCGTTAAAACATATTCAAACACGCGTAATAAACTCAAATAATATATTAAGATCATTACCTGAATATTTCGGGGTAAAAATTCTACTATTTTCCCGGCTCTTTTCTCATTTTCTGGCATTTTTTCTCTCGTTGCTTCTCAGCTTTTCCAATATCGTTTTGTTTCTGCTTCGTTTTCTGTTTTTGTACTTCACGCTAAGGATTATGAGCTAGCCAGCCGACATAGCCCATTTCTCTCTTTCATTTCTTTTTGTCTTTTTCCTTTTTCATTTTTTTAATTTTCTTTTTTTTTTCTTTTCGCGATGAAAATTAAAATGGTACCCTACGATATTCGAAATAATTCCAACTTTTGCATACAAGTTATAAAAAATATATGTAACATACTCGCGAAGGCGGATCTCAAATTGGACTCCCGAAACTCAAGATGCGAATTTAAATAGAAAAAGTCAAATTATTTAACTTTCGGCATTTTAGCGGAAACTAGCCGAACAACATCGAAATTCACTTTCGAAAGTTTACCAAAGTCACAAATAATAATACGAACCTAACGGCGCTGTCGGATTTCGAATTGGAGCTCATTCGCCAAAACCGAGCTCGAAAATCTCTTTTTAATATTTATCGACAATAAAAACTGAAACTTTCTTCCGATGCCTACCAAACGAGGTCTGATTTAGCTCAAATTTTACAGACAGGTCCTAATGTACATTACGAATATTTTAAAATTATCGGCACGCCAATCGGAGTCGTAGCTTCTGAAACGACTGACCGAGGTCGTTTCATTCTCCTCCACGTATACTCTTGTTCGAAATAATTTCAACTTTTGCATACAAGTTATACAAAATATATGTAACATACTCGCGAAGGCGGATCTCAAATTGGACTCCCGAAACTCAAGATGCGAATTTAAATAGAAAAAGTCAAATTATTTAACTTTCGGCATTTTAGCGGAAACTAGCCGAACAACATCGAAATTCATTTTCAAAAGTTCACCAAAGTCACAAATAATCATACAAACTTAACGGCGCTGTCGGATTTCGAATCGGAGCTCATTCGCCAAAACTGAGCTCGAAAATCTCTTTTTAATATTTATCGACAATAAAAACTGAAACCTTCTTCCAATGCCTACCAAACGAGGTCTGATTTAGCTCAAATTTTACAGACAGGTCCTAATGGACATTACGAATATTTTAAAATTATCGACACGCCAATCTGAGTCCTAGCTTCCGAAACAACTGACCGAGGTTGTTTCACTCACAAAGCCGGATTACTTCACCAGTTGATTGGAGACAAGCTTATGATTAATATTCCAAACAACAGCTACAAGTTTTACTGTCATTATCCATTTCTTACTCCATTTATTAAGCCTTATTTGCAGTTACTCGCTTACCATTTGTCGAGTTTATTACAGGATTGTAGTATCACTGCAGAAGCATTTGGAGTATAACCTGGAACTTTTTCTTAGCAGTGAACTGGGGTAATCGTTAATATGAGCTAGACTTGTCAATGAAGATCTGAAGAAGCGCACTCGAACAAGTTGTCAACCCTAGAGGTCTGTCTTGTGTCAACCCCTCATTGTGTCAGGTTTTATGACTGTCTATCCCGTATCTCCAGCTTAGGTTCGAGGTTCGATATTGAAGACAAGATAGTCCTTGTTATGTCGTTGCATTTCTTGAATCGCGTCGAAATACATATGAGCTGATTCTCTTTTAGCCCGAGATATGTAGGCAACTCGAAAATCGGAGTTCGGCCATGTCCATAATCCTTGCACTTTAGTCCTTGGAATCGAAGTCCTTGGCTTTATCGTGACAAAATTGGCTTTATGTCAACTTCTTTACCCTGAAAACTCTTTCATTCTTTTCAGGTAAAGAGGGGTAGCTGTTGACACCCAATTTTGTTCTGAAATTTTAATTAATGACAAATTAATTTAATCAAGGTCAATTTTTAAAATTTTAAATGAATTAATGAGTATTTTGAAAAAAAAGGCTAATATTGCAAAACATGACCCCAATTTTAGTCCACCCACGCAATCCTTTCATTTCCTAACTAAATCCAAATAAAAAGGCTAAATTCGTTCCTAACCTAAATCCTAGCCTATCTATGCAAACTTTACATATACAACACACACACAATATCAGAACCCGACCCGCTTACCCTAATCCCCAAAGAGTTTCAGCCCGTTTCCCCCCAAAATTCAAGAGCAAAAATGCATAAAAATTCGAATCCCCTGGTCCCCCCATTTCCATCTCATGGTCGTACCACAACCTTATCCAAATAGGACCGTTGGAGGGTTCTTTTGGGTATTTTCCTTCCACCTCTAGAACCCTAGTAGGTGGGATATAAAAGCTGAAGTTGAAGGTAAAATTGGGGGGGGGGGGGGGAGGTAACCATGGATAGTGAAAAGAGCGGCAGAATAGAGCGGAAAATACAAAGAAAAGAACTAAAGTATGTTTCATTTTTTAGTGTTGAATTTTATTGTGTTACTGTTGTCCGTGTTTTACAAGTGGTATCGTCTCGTCGCCACCCAAGTCGTCGACCTTGTTCGAGTCTTCGTGTTTGTTCAAGTTGCATTCCTCGGATCCCTCGCCTCAGTTCCTGCCCTGGAACAGGTAATAATCCTTTCCTCTTTAATTTTTAGTTAGGATAAGTGCTAAAAAAATTGTTAAAGATGAAAACTTTATGGCTTTTACTAATCTTGTGTGCATATAAACTCATTGATTGTTGTTGAACATATATACAAGAATGAAAATGTGCTCTTCATGGAGTTTATGTTTCTGCCTTGCTATGAGAACTAGGATGTAGCTCTGTTAACTTAAAA
The DNA here is from genome assembly GCA_037355625.1 of Petunia x hybrida. Taxonomy (NCBI): domain Eukaryota; kingdom Viridiplantae; phylum Streptophyta; class Magnoliopsida; order Solanales; family Solanaceae; genus Petunia; species Petunia x hybrida. The sequence continues at coordinate 143,060 of JBBBVM010000793.1, forward strand.
GCATAGTTTAAATTTATTAACTAGTGATACGTTATGTTTATGATCTTAGAAGCGTCCTAGGTATTTTATTATGTTTCTATGTAAAGCAAAATTTCCTCTGAAGTTGGCATGTAAATCTGGAAATTGAAAGGGTCCTGTTTAATTAGCGTAAAAGTAATCCTATTTTTTTTAAAAGAGGCAGGGAGTAAAATTTTCAGTTTTTCCAGTTTCCTTGTGTTATTTGTATCCATAGCAGCCCCTGGCTTCTTTGTTTGGTTCCAGTCTGTGCTCTTGTTAGCTTCTCTCTATATGTTCCCTCCATTTTCTGTTCTGGTTGTGTAAGGAGTTTCTGATTAGGGAGTATGTTATGGTGTGCAGGAGGAGGGTGTCGATGTTCAGTTTGGTTTCTAATTCCAGCAGGTCATTTAAAAGTTGTTTCATGTTCTTTGTTTAGTTATGCCGGCAGTGAGGGAATTTGTAGGTGTGTTTCTGGCTGGTCCAAAGTAGAAAGGGGTGTGTGTTTGGTTGTCTCAGCTGTCTAGGCAGTTCTGGAGTTCTGGTGAGTTGGAGCAAGGTTTTGCAGTTGGTTCTCAGTTAGCTAGGCTTGTTGCTGGTTGAAGTGAGGCAGCTTTAGGTGTCAGTAGGGTGGTAGAAGGGTTCAGGAAGTTGTTGGGCAGTTCTCTGGTGTTACAGGTGATTTGGTGGTTGGTCTGGATGGTCTGGAGTATAGAGGCAGCTTGTTAGAAGCTGTCTTTGGTTGTTAGATGTTGGTCTTGTGAGGATGCAGGGTATCTGTGACTGAGAGGAAGTTTGAAGTGCCTGGTTTCTGGTGAGTTAAAATAGCAGAGGTGCAGGGAATAGTTCAGGGTGTTAAAGGGGGTATGTGGCCTGTAAGTTTGATTTGGTTGTTGAGGATTGGATGCAGGTATAGCAGGCAGTTTGTAGGGAGTTGTTGAAATAGTTTTGGGTAGTTTAGTTAGGTATTCAGGGATGGGTTTGTGTGAAGATCAAGGTTTGTTTTGTGAGTATGAGGGAGTTAGAGTGAGGCAGATGGTGTAAATTGGTTCAGCGGAAAGGAGGCTTTCTTAGTCCTATTTCCTCTTAGCTTTGAATGATGATCAGCCGGATCATTGAGTCATTTCCTGTCCTATACTTAAGTGGTATCCAAAGATAGTAGTCTGTTTCCTAAAGGCTTGATAGGCTGTCCTTCATTTCTGTTCAAAATTAATGCTTTTGTCTTGAGTTGGTTGTTGTGTATGGATATGTGGTTGCATTTAGTTCCAATAGAAAATGGTGCATGTGTTGTGGTTCTATTCTTTTCTGAATAGCATGAATTAGGTAAAGTTCCACAAGTTGTTTTGATTTCCTGTTATGGAATATGTAAAAATTACTTCTTATTTGTTACCATTCTTAATGTAAGTTATCCAATTAACATTGAAATGTTTGAAATGTCCTCAATTTCTTTTTTATAGTGTGACTCTTTAAATAATGATACCACGTTTGTTAATGACATAGGAGACTAATGGCGTAATGTCATTTTTTTTTAGTTAGCTGTGAGTTAACAAATACATTTGTTCGAATCCAATTGTCGGTTTACATGTATAGTTTCTTTAAAATATGTATTTAGACTCTGAACTTTTAGTAAGATGGCACAAATTAGCTTAAGTAGAATATGTGGTCTCCTAATTTACATTTCTTTCAAATGCAAAGCATGTCTGAAATTTTGTCTTAGCTGCGGTAAGCTTATTTTAAATAGGCGTTGTCTGAATTTTCCTTCATTGGGGTGAGAATTTTGTTTGGTGGCTGAGAGTTGAATTTTATTTAGTTTCATGGTTATTTCTTAAATTCAAGATTCTGCTTCTTTTCTTATTTCTTATCACTGATGTGGTTGTTGGAATTATTTAAAGTGTTGGTTCTATGTCCAGTTTCATTTTTTTTGCTTAAATAAATGAAGTTACATATATTTCTTGAGCCTTTACTAATTCTTCACCTCCCTATCTTTCTTTTCATGGCATCGTGGGACGAGTTGGCTAAACTCACCAATTGGGATGATTTAGATCAGCTTGGAGTCGCATTTTGGTCAAGTTCGGGCTCAAGCGTTCAAGAAATGAAACCTAAATCATAGAAATCAAGGCTCGACAGAGAGTTCGTCACTTCCCGGGTTCTACCATTTTGACTCATCTCATTATTTAATTTAGTAGATATGTCATTTGTACTTAGACAATTCATTTGTAGAATAATCAAATTATATTAATATTATTTGATTATTTGAGTTATTTATTTTTTTATGTTCATTACCTTTAATTTTGAAGTTGCTATTTTATTTATTGCAAATTGGGGTCATTTGAGCAAATGCGTGCAAGTTAAATTATTTTCACAAATAAGTCTATTTCAATTAAATGTTTATAAATAATTTTTCTTGAAAAGCGTACTTGCAAATATTTTGGAAACCTGTCGGATTAACCGTTGTTAACGGAATTTCGAAAGTGCCTTAAAAACCTTCTTTCGAAATTAGAAAAACCTCTTACTTAGAATCTCTGAAAGACTGCCTTTTTAAAAAAACGGAGCTTTGCATGCATTTGCTTATTTGGTTCCATGTTTTTCTTAAATTGGATGACGACTCCAAAAACTCCAAAAGAGTTAGTCAATTCAGTTGATATTCCTAAATTTAGCCTTTTGGGGTTAATATTTTTGGGAGTTCAACAGTATTGACACCCAATTTTATCCATCATTTCTTCATAATTGGCTATATTTAACCTAAAGGTGCAATAGTGACTGTTTGACAAAATATGCATTAGAAAGCGTGCATTTACGTGTGTTATTATCTATTTATACAATATATATTTAATTATGGTTATATTATGTAATTTACATCATCCAGGCTGTACTAGCTATATGTGTATTTATAACATTTAAATATTTACCTATGACAATTTATACTTATTTGACTTAATTTGACCCCAAGTGTTGTTATGTGTGCATTTTCTATTTCTTCACTATATAGAATACATTATTTATATTTTATTTATATTTGCACTTTTAGTTAAATATCGGTCCAATAAATACGTAACCTTCATTTTCATTACTCCACATCCATTCTAAATTTTGAATTCTTTTAAATGATTGCCATTTTTTTCCATCTTGAACGTAGACACAATAGCTAGCCAAATACATTCCCTTTCTATTAATTTTGAAAGTGAATATTCTCTTTTGACAAGTCCCCTCATATCTATTCCACAATCCCTCAATTACCTCAATCACTCCTTGATTTACAATCAATCATGTTTATTAGCTTTTCCAAAATCAAATTCAAATCATTTAAATAATTCCCCAATCTTTACCAGAATTCACTTTTATTCATCTTGTTTTGTCTTTTCTTTCCTCCTTTATTAGAATCTTCATTGAACTTGGACAAAATTCATAACCAAGTACATACACTCTTAATCTTATTCTTAAATCTCTTCCAACGTATAACCCACTTTTAACACCAAGTACACATCCCCCCATATCTCCTCATTCCCCTAAATCACTCTCTTACCTCCCTATTTTTGAAAAGAACTCTAAATTAAGAATCTTATCCAAATATTCCTAAAATCCCCCAACGGTTATATTCCAATTCTTCCCCTTTAAATTGGACACTCTTTGTAAAAGAAATCGTCATCTTCACTCACACTCCATCTACAGTTCAATACAAGTTCTACACACAGTACACTCACTGACCCTCATCCTCTCCACCACCAAATCAATACACAATTCCACCACTCAATACACCATCACTGCAAGAACATATGCATACATCCCAACTCTTCTTCAAACCAACAGTATAAATAGATAAACAGACACTCGCCATTAACCCTTCCCCTCCTCATCTATTCCATACCTGCGCCACACATACAATGTTTATACATGCACACAGAAATAAGAACAAACTCACACACACACCCCAATCAAACGAAAACTGAGGAATGGAGGGAGATCGGGGAGGGGAAAGTACAAAAATGAAAGAAGAGCAATGGTATAAACATAACATCCGGAGAATAGATTGAAATCCCTCTACTGGTGGCTACGATCGGAAATTTGATGGAAGAGGGTTGGAGTCGTAGCGACACCATTGAGCAGTCGCTCCTCCTCCTTCTCCTAATCTAATTGCTTGCTTTGTTCGCCGGGGATCCCCTGCTCTCGTTTTCCCTCTCCCATTCTGGGTGATTTGTGACTGAGATTAAAATGGAGTAGCGGAGTCGTAGCGCGCCGCTAAGGCAGTTGGCAGTCTCTCCTCCGCTGCTCTTCTAGTCGCTGCTTTTTTTCGCGTACTCCGTCTATCGATGATGACGTTTTATCTCTATGGTGTTACAATTTTTATTCCTTATAATCTTCTACTGGGTTTTGTCATATCTGCTAGTTTATTAAATCCTGAGCTATGCTATATTTACTGATTCTTTGGATAATATCGCATTTATACTAATCCTCTATTTTAAGTTCTATGTTGTTGTTGCCTAGCACCGATTTTGGACAGATGCCACTGATTATGTTCCTCCCTGTGGACTTTTGAGAATATATTGCATGATTTCTAGCCAAAGAAAAAATATATACACATATTGAGGCCTACGGACTGATTTGAACAGATACTACAAGGCCAATGATGTTTGGAGGCCAAAACAGTCCCTTACGATTTTCCCTCCGAAAAATAAATTTGGCGATGACTGATATATAATACTTTGCAAAGTAAGTGATAGTAGAGTGGTAGGGTTGGAGGTACTTGGCATGGCAAATCGGTCCGGGCTCTGTGTTTTCAGCCGTACCAACATCCCTAACCGTTACTTGATGCATACACAAATCTGAGCCTAAACTTCTACAAAATTCCTTTTTTCTTACTTAATTATTATTATTATTATTATTATTATTATTATTATTATTATTATTATTATCATCATCATTGTTATTTATTTTTATTATTATTATTATTATTATTATTATTACCACCTTATTATTTTCTTTTTTTTTGGCTTCATTTCATTAATTATAATACTAACTCAATTTTATTTGTTACGAGGTGCATCTAGATAGATATTATCAAGACGCCGCTCCAAAATGCCCCCTAATTCAACTTGCTATCACATTTTTTTAATTTTCAGTTTATTATTATTAATTTATTTTGATATACTAACTAATTTGATTTAATTTACGAGGTGTAATTGGTTGAATTCTCCAAGGAAGAAGCCAATTAGTGAAATTGAACCTTTTATCAATCTTAGTTATTATATGCATATTATAGTAGTCATTTAATTATTTGTCTAGTTTTAGTTAGTTTCTTGCTTAGTTACTTTTATTTATTTTGAATCCCAATTATTTAGTCCGGCCAGTAATCATATTTGGTGGAGCCTGAGAGGTGCCTAATACCTTCCTCTCGGGTTAACTTGAACCCTTACCTAGAATTTATGGTTTGTAGACTAAGTATCGGAGTTAATTATAAAATTAGCTAGAAACAAAGTAGGTGCCCTAATACGCCTAGTTAACAAATATGTTAGGTGGCGACTCCAAGTCTTTACCCATGAGTTCCAATAAGTCCAGCCCTATTTCGAACTTTAACTAGTTTGGGGGAGGGGGGCGGGGAGGAATGGGTGCGACAGAATGACGACTCTGCACGGGAATTTCAAGGTTCTAACCATAACGGACTTTTAATTGGGATTCTTTACAATTATTTTCTTTCTTTATTATTTCTCAAAGACTAATATTTCTTTTTTTTCCTTTTGCATGTTCGAAGCTTAGCTTTTTATTGGCATTTTCTTTTAATTTATTATATGTAACTTTCATTTTGTTTATACTTCCTCCACTCCTGAAATTTTTACACTTGCACACACCAAGAACGATTACGTGTACCTTGCAATTGTTCCACCCTCAAAGCACTCTTTAGGAAAAGTTTGCAAAATTTAGCCAGCTAGCGAGGTTGTTGGCGGTTTGCAAGTTTTCAACTTCCAAGATATCCGCTTGGGAGAAACCTTGTCTAGAAAAACCCATTCTTCGATATGGAAATGAATTACATTGCTTGCTTCAATGATTCTTCAAATCCTCCTCGAGTTTGTTAAATCCTCTATTTAACGGTTTTATTTATAACTTTATTTACACTTTATATTTTCTTGCATAATTATTTTACACCCCAGGACTAACCTATTTCTTTCAGTTTTCTTTTGTTTTTTCTCTTTGTTACAATTTTTTTATGAATTATTTTAACATGTGCATCCATTATCCGAAACTTACACATTGTTTTAGAAAATATGTGCATTTTCTTTCAAAATTTATATATTTTTAAATATGTGCATACTGCTCACACCTCCCGCCACTCCTGGAAATTGTAAAATCGTGCGTTGAAAAACATGGTGGTTATGACTGCCTCTTTCCTCACAAAAATTCCTTTAGGGGGAACAACTTAGAATCTATTTGGTCCGTGATGTTCCCGCTCCTGAGTCGTCCACTTGGGAGGATAATAATACCTGGTCTTGCTATCTCTATTTCTTAGTAGAAATGCTAGAAATCATGCATCATAACATATCATTAGTCGACTTGTTCTAAAGTCCGATAGGCCGACGTGTTGAAATAATTCGAACAGGTTTTTGACCCGTAAAGAGCGTTGGACATGATCTATTTGCATATACTTAGGGGATCAAACGTGCAAATTTTGACCGCTTATTGGCATTGTTCTGCATTTAGTGCCATTTAAAGGCACAAAGGTTACCTAATAGGCAGCAAAAGCCCAAATTGGATAAACAATGATTGCTTATTCATAAATAGTTGGAATTATTCTGTATTCAATGTCATTCAAAGGCACGAAGGTAACCTAAGAGGCATTAAAAGCCCAAATTGAATCAGAAATGATTGTTTATTCATAAACGGTCGGAATTATTCTGTATTCAATGCCATTCAAAGGCACGAAGGTAACCTAAGAGGCATTAAAAGCCTAAATTGAATAAGAAACGACTGTTTATTGCCAAAGGATTGGAATCATTCTATATTCAATGCTATTCAATGACTTAAATGGTAACTGAAGAGGCATTAAAAATCCAATTTGAAGCAGAAATGACCGCTTGACAGATGGGATAACACATAATGCACATTTATCCTTTAAGCATTATATAAAGATTTGACATCCTTGGCATGTGAAAAGTCCATTAGCAACTTTTGTCTAAAGTGTCTAAAGAGTTCACAACCCACAACGACACATCTCTTCATATTCTCTGTTGCATTGTTGTCAAAAGCTTGTGCTGCACGTTGATCATTTTGCTCGCAGTAAATCGAATCTTAGGCATTTTTCTTCTCCCTTTTCCTATCATCCTTCACCTTTTCCAAAAGATCATGGCCAATAGAATATTTGACATGATTGCTGAAATCCCTCAGTTGCTCAGAGATTGGTGGGGAAACCTAAGCATAGATCAAAAAGACCTAGTCAAAATGGTGTTGTGGAATATGATTTAATTAATGAAGCACATTGCAACGAAAGGGATGATAGAAGCAACAGTACATTATTGGAATTCAGACCGAGCAGTTTTTCCCTTCAGAAGTGTAGAGTTGACACCCTTGCTGGAAGAAATAGGTGAGTTAACTCAACCTACTCAATCTCCTCGATCTATCAGAAGAATATTTCTGGCTTTGCTTACTTTTCTTCCTATCTCTGCAAAACAATTTCTTGTTGGGGTTAAGTAGTGGTTTATCTTGAGGTACTTTTTCCTTGTTTTGGTTAAAATTTAAATTTTTGGGAAATCAATTTCGATTCCAATTGTTGCTAAGTGCTGCAGAATTGGTGTTCGTGTTTTCTCTTTTACCTGAGAGAAAGTATGAACGGTGGGTTAATGTGTAGGTAGTAGCTATGTTTGACGAAGAATCTATACTTTATGTTGCACTTCTTTAATCAGTACTTCAAAGTTATGGTCATTTTTATTCTACTGTAGAATTTGGTGATCAGAATTTTTTGGCTACATCTTACTTCCTTATTCTTTTGAATAATTTCTAGAATGTTAACTACTATTTGAAAGTGAGGAAATCTTGATGCCTAAAAACATTACATCCGAGGAATTCTTCGAAATGATAGGGCTTAAGCTCGAATTGTGCACAGACAGTGTGAGACAATTAGGAATTTTCTTGACTTCCCTCTACATCAAATTTGGGTATGGATAAGTATTTCAAGAATCCGAAGACTATTTCAGCATTAACCAGACAGATTGGCAAGAGCGGAGGGTACTTGCTTTTGTCACCAGCTTTTTAGGTACAATCGTGCTTCCAGAAAATAAAGAGCGAGTGGATGTTGGCATGGTTTCAATTGTTGATGCCCTACTCAAAGACATTAACAAGAAATACACATTGGTACCTATGATCGTCGTAGAAATGAGTCGTGCTTTAGAAAGATGCAAGAAAGGCGTTTGGGTTTTTCGAAGGTTGCAATTTACTATTACAAATTTGGTTGATAGAACATTTGCAAAAGATGAACAACACAGACCAACCCTTCCATTCCACTAAGGGAGGACTATATCCTGACTCATACCGCCCGCATGGACAACACTCTTGGGAAGTGGGACCAGCCAGTAACTACTAAAGATTGGCACTACATACTCTGTCAGTTGACATCCGAAAATGTGCAATGGATGTTTGATTACTTTCCCAGCGCTATAGTGATCACACGGTCGGAAAGAGACCTATTTCTCATTTTAGTGGGCTTTAGAGGAGTTTACCCATATACTCCTTTAAGGGCACTTACACAAGCAGGGAGAAAGCAAATTGTACCCCAAATTACAGACATCAGAAATTTCAAAGCAAATATTCTCGAAAGAGTGATACCGTTCAAAGACAAGATATTAGAACTCTGAAAAGAAAGGCAATGAATGGGATTCGAGACTATTTGACGAGACAGGTTCGACGCACGCTATGATGAAGACTATCCAGACTAGCTTAGAAAAGACATAGCAAGGGCAGTTCAACCAAGAGCAACAACAAAAAGGAAAAGAAATGCTGATGAGTTAGAAACAGAGTACAAGGAGCTACGCAAACAACTAGCAAGGGAACGAGAGAATATAGAAAAGAAGAAAAGTTTGGTCGAAGCAAAGAATAAAGAAAAAGGCAAATGGCGCAGTAAGGTGGAACTCCTGACAAAACGCATAGAGTCTATCAGTGTATGGGCTAGCGAAGGAATGAACGCTGTGGCTGACAAAGGAATAGAAGAGAAAGGAAGTAAGGCTTGGGAAATGTTGAAGAATTTCACATTTGACATATCTCGACTCTTAACTGATGCAGACAACATCATTTTTCAAGGAGACTCATCAGAGGCAAGCTTGTCCGAGAGAGACTCGTCCGAAGAAGAAGAAGAAGAAGAAGAAGAATCTTTTGGGGATGGATCAGTATGAAAGATGTTCACCTGGCAATGATCTAATGTCCTAGCGATGTTTTATACCTTTTGAACTATTTCAATATCAGCCCATGTAACAAAAGTTCAATAAATGCAATATTATCTTTTAGACTTCGTATTTTGTTAGCAAATGAAATGATGCATATGGCACGGAGCGCTTTTCAAATCATCGTGCGTAAAACGGTCCTTCGCATTATGGGATGCATTTCTTGTTTGATATATGTGCATTGCATGAATATGTCTGTTGCTCTAAGTCTCTTCCTACCTTCGGCAGATCCCTTCCCAAATCCAATCTCCTACCAAGGCAGGCAATCTATCTCCTTACTCTACGCCCAATCGTGATATCTAAAACCTTTCACATGTCTAAACTATCTCTAACTCACTACCAAACCCAAAACCTACTATCCAAAAAGTTGGCTTGAGTCGAACACTAAGGCAAAAGTTATGGTTAGACAAAGTGCATTTTTCATTGATTGGTCAAAACAAGAATGGTTTGGTACAGCATGCGCTATGCACATGGAGCAAAATATTAGCGGAGCAAGAGATATTGGTCAAACTCAAAGGCACACCTGCTTTATCACAAGACCTTTTGACACCAATATCCAAGGATCATTTTTGTTGCTCTAGTCTACACAGTCACAACACCTGCAATACATGACTGTGATCCAAAGCATTTTCCAACTTGCTCCTATCGTGATCAAAATAGCAATCAAAGGGCCAGTGGTAGATAATATTGGAAAGACAGAAGTGTAGCAAAGACTTGCGCAAGACAACAAAAAACAGGCAAGCCAATTCAACTTGAAAAGGGAGGCAAAGACACAATGACAAAGCTCTCATCATATGACAAACCAGGGAACCCCCTAAGCATTTGGAAAGCATATCTCTACCCACTAGCAAAGATAAAACTTATTTGAGACACTTACAAGAGCAAGAGTTGCTTTGATACGAAAGCACAGACGAATATACTTCTTGGAGCAATTTTGGTCGAAGGCTTTATTGGGGGTGATATGAATTCTCATGACGACAATTACAATAGGATGCAACAATCTAAGAGTACGCATGATATATAGGCAACCTACATCAAGGTCGGCGGCTCAGTAATAAGATATTATCCATCAAGGAAAGTTGGTGCAAGGACTATATTGCAGCAGTTGGTTGACAAGTATGAAAGACATTGAGTATCTCTTTGAAAGACATATAGGCATCATGACAGATAAATTTGCAAGAAAGGATGACAAATGCACTCAAAGTCTTGAAGTCTGATAAAAGCCAACCTCCCTTTCTGTCGCATCACCAATCTATTCCTTACACAACATCTTTACCACTTTTCATTGACATTCAACTCCTCATCTCCTGCTTAAACAAGCATCGGTCGTTTGACCAAAACCTTGCCTTGACTGCGACATAAAGTACTTAGGCAATCTCTTGTGATATCTGTGCATTCTATGATAATCTCCAAATTCAAGCGCTAATTCATCATCTGCGGTCTAGGCATCCTCTTAAGCTTATGTGTCATTTTTGCATCAAATCTTTGCCAATGTGCCCACATGATTTTGTGCATTTCACCACTTTGTTACGGTTGCTTTGCGCTTGAACACCGAAATTGGTCAAGAATCTGCATTCAGAAAAAGCTGAAATAGCTAGCCAAGCTGAAAATATTTTCTCCTGGAACAAGGTCTTTTAAACCACCAGCATGTGGCACCAAGATCATTCAGACAATCAAATTCCACTTCCGTACAACTTGTGATGCGGACAACCAAAATCAGCCAGCATTTTACCCACACAAAAGTCGCAAGAAAGAAATCCAGTCACTATACAACCGAAACTGGCAAAACTCACAACCTCACACAATATAAACCTCCCCTCAATAAAGACTTTCAACAACAACCTTATCAGGTTCAACATAATCATGGACAAATAAAAGACAAAACCCCACACCTTTACCCCTTTAGCTCTGTCAAGAGATATTGCAACCGATAAACAAACTACTCCTAAATACCCATTCCAAAATTCGATCCAACAAAGATCTACACTCATCACCCAAACATTCAATACCATGACACCACAAAACATCTAGCACTGAGCCACAAAATTCAGAGTCTGATTGAACAGAACAAGATAATGGTACAACAAGAACCAACAAATAGAAACCGCAACTCCTAAACCACAAATACATTTTCTATACACACCAAATCCATCAAGTTAGCTCCATGACTTTTGAAAAGAAAAGCACGAAATATGAAGACACCCCATCACAATGCAAAACAAATACAGTTTTTGACAAACTCCAAATCCGGCAAAGTCCAAGCATCAAACCTCAGTCTGAGTATGCAAGTATCCATATAATCAGAGTCATCAAAATACCCAACCATCAAACTGAAGGACAAATGCAGATTCAAGCCAATACATTGGTGTTTAATGCAATGCAACCACTTTTGTTTTGACTAACGAATATTTATTTTAGAGCAGATCTTTCAACATAAGCACAAGTTTCGCAGGCACTACCCCTCAAAAATTCCAAATAACGCAAGCCA